>JARHVA010004644.1:1212500-1292500 GCA_037957365.1 Torreya grandis | reverse complement strand
ATAATAGAGTAAATGATTAGAATAAATATTGTGATGACACATTTCAAACATTGAAAATCAAGATCCTTAATTCACCATTATTAATATTTCCATATTATAAATTTCCCTTTCATGTACGTGTTGACATGTTAGGGATAGTAATAGGTGCAGTATTAGTACAAATGATAGGAAACATGGATCGTCTAATATCCTTTGCAAGTCATAAATTATCCAAGGTATAATAAAATTATTCTACAATGGAGAGATAAGCATTATCGATGCTTTATGCTCTTTAGTAAATGACATTATTTCTTCACTACACATTTTTTTCTATATTGATCATAAGTCATTAAAATATATCCTAAATAAATTATCCCTTTAGGAGAGAATATATAGATGGTTAATGTTGTTCCAAGAGTTTAAATTTATTATTATAACTATTAAACTAGGAAAACTTATAAATAACCTAGATTATCTATCCCACATATAGAATGGAGAGGACTAAGGACCAATATATGATGAATTCCTAGGAGCACACACATTTTCAGATGAAGTTGTCCCAAATGTCATGGAGATAATTCCACAATTTTTAGAAATAGGGGAATCTTTTTAAGGGTACTAAAATGTATAAGAAAATACTATTTATAAAATAATTCCATTTTAAATTAATTAAATGTGAATTATATTTAAAATTGCGTGATTAAATCCTAAGGTGAGTGGTACTACAACATGACTGGAAAATATAATTAAGGAAGCTCATGAATGAATTATAGGTGAACATAATGAAGGAGAAGTAAGCATGAGGTAAGTATTGTTGGTAGGATTATGGTGGCCTAACCCTTTTAAATATGCTCACATAAAGGTACAAAAATGTGATAATGATCACAGAGTAAGAAATCCAAATGAAATAGATGAAATACCATTAACATTAGTACTCACATTGGCACACTTTGAAGAATGGGCAATTATTTTTATTGGACCTATTAAACCCATTGTAAGAAGATCCCAAACCCCATTCATCATCATAGGAACTAAATATTTGACATGATGGACTAAAATTGTGACAACTAAAGACACCATAATGAATACAATGGTGAAGTTCATATATTATAATATCATTAAGCATATATTTATCCTTTAAGCATAATAACTGATCAAGGGGAACATTTTGTTAACTTAATAATTATATAATTACTTAAGAAGGTGTTGATGATGTCATTTAATCTTAATCTCATGTATTGGGACCTAAAAATACTTAGTGTACTCTAGGCATTTTGGAAAAGGTGCAAATGACTAACAAAGTATTTCTCATTTAAATTAGTGTATGGGTTAAATTTACAGTTCATATGTAAATTAACAATTAAATTTATAATTAATTAATATAAATCATTTCACTAATGATTATTACAATAAGAAAAACTAGATGAAAAATATTTCTAGTTGCATATAACCAGACTCAGGAAAAGAGACACTAAAAATCATGACATGATATAAATTTAAATTATAAGAAATTTCCTGAAATATATTATGTATTATTTTATCACAATAAATATAAGAAACCAAGGAAATTTAAAATCAAATGGTTGGGACCATACATTGTCACAAAAATAATACCATCTGACATGGTAAAATTAAAATATCGAAATGAGTAGATCAAAAAGGATTTGTCAATGGATCCTACCTAAAAATATACTATATAGAATAAAAATTAGTAATACAATGGATAAAATATGAAGCTACACATTGGAATAAAAAACATGGGAGGGAGGGAGAAGAAGGGAAAAAAGAAAAAAACTAAATAAATAATGGCTTAAGAAAAAATATAATATAATAATAAATACATAGAGTTAGGAGGCATAACATATGTCCTTTAAATTTATTTGAGTGAGGATGTTATTGCACCCTATTATATATATCTAAGTATATAGTTTTTTACCATGCTTCACACTCCTAAACACTAGGTATGTGAAGGGAATCCTCTAGAATCATATCTTTGGTCCTATAAATCCTATCAAATCATTCAATCAAGGACATTGCAATATTTTATCTAGGATATATAACTATGAAGATGATAGATCATGCTTAAAATCCATAGGTATATATAATTATATTCAATTTAAGAAATAAAATAAACTTAATTGAGGGGGAAATAATAAATGCATAGATTGAAGCATGATGAGAATCTAAACATAAAAATTAATGACATTAAATGCGAGGTGGAAGTTAAAAAGTTAAAAAGTACACATCAGATAAGAAAATTATTGAAAACGTGATTAAAATGATTCTTGGAAATATTATTTATCACATCCACATTCAAGGCATGAAATAAAGGGAGGGTTAACATGATCTCTATAAATGGCAACCATCACTCACGCAAATTCATAAACAACCTTTAAAGCATATCAAAATCATTCAGTGACTTAGAAATTATATAAAGTAAATAAAAGATAGTGAATATGTTATCTTGAATATTATTTGACAATAAGGAACTAATGATTATAAATCACAATCACATTCTCATTAAGGCACTAAAGATGTACCCACAAGGGGCATTCTCCACCATTTCATGCTGAATAGGGAACATGGAAGACACATTCAAATACATATATCCAAATCTTTAATAAATTGATTACACAAGGATAGAGGTAGATTAGAGTGACCTTATGTAAAAGGTTACCAAAATGGATACATTGGAATGGACAACCCAGGCATAATCCATACCCTAAGTGAAACTATATGCATGGGCAATGCTCCCATTTTTATACTTAATCAATAATGTCACCAAAATAATATGAAGCCACCTTCACATCGCTATTTGTTTTAATAACCAAGCCATATTATAGTGGATGACATTGACCAATTTACAATGTTAATGAATACGGGACATAATATTCATAATTATGATAATAAAGGGTTTACAAATCAAAATTAAGCCTCACAATGCCTAGGACTCTAACAAACAAATGGGTAATAACAACCACTTCTATAAAAAATGAAATAATTTTATATATGGTAAATAAGATAGCATGGAAAGATTACTTTATAAATAGAGAGGATGTTTCAATCTCTAAAAGTGTGATGGTTGCCTTTGATATGATCTCCTTAAAAACTATGTACAACCTTTATTAGAGTTTGGTCCACTAGTTCAACTCTAATGTTGATAAAATCAAATAAGGTAAGCATGATTTTCTTATGGATCCTTACTCATATGCTTAGTAATGTATTTTATAAATACACTCCCTAGGGTAGACAAACAAGTTCAATAGGCTCAATATAAATTCATGTAAGAAAAAACTAAAACACATATGGATGTTATTAGGCCAAAAGGCCAAGATTAAATTTTAATATGATGAGGGGATAACTTAAGAAAAAACTCACTACCAAATCTCACATTTATATATAGAGTATCAATAAACATTCCAATAAATTCTTCTTCACTATTAACACTGAATTTTGTCCAAAAATACCATATCCCCACTTCTATATGAGGTATTATATGACCAAGTTGAGAAATTCATTACCATCATTTGATCATTCCATAAAATATTTATGATTCCATCACCACCAAATATAAATGCCATAATAGAATAACTTATATATAAATATTGTCCCAATCATAAGGAAGAATTGAGATAGTACAATAATAAGAGGATGTGTGATTGTAATTTTGACCACTTAGATTAAACTACCTAAATATGACAATTGAAACCCAAAATGCATAATACACTCAGTAGGAGAGATTATGAAAGCAAATTAGAAAAGATGAAGAGGATCTTACCAATTCCTTACTTCACCTAGCCTCTCTCTAAAATTTTCAAGTGGACTTTTGATTTTAGATTGCCATGGTCTCAAAAAATTTACATTATGATAGCTTGATCAATGATTATGCATTCATGGATTTAACATAGAGGTTATCTAGTTTCCTTAGATTTCTAAAATTTAGCTTGGGCATGGAAGAATGAATTATATAAATAATCTAAGGGGAGGAAGATCAATGACTCATTAAAATTTGAGCCTTTGGGATCATTGTGGAGAAATTTACAAGGAATTAAAAATTCCTTATAAGCCTCTAGGATGGAGGCTTATATAGAGGAAGGGCAAAGTTAGAGGAGGTTCTAGAATTAGAGAATTATATAATCTCATTTAGGGCTTAATTAGGATTAGTGAGGGATTAAGATAGGGATTAGTTGGATGATTAGGCACTAGAGACATAGAAGATCCTAGGAGTAGGCTTGGTAGGTGGGTAGGTGAGCCATGGTAATTTTAAATTCCTAAATAATAGATAAGAGAGATTACAATGGGATAGGACATGATTTAGGAGGATTAACTAATTATTAGGGGATAAATAAGGTTAGTGAATGAATAATAATGGAATAATGGAAAGGGGTATTAGATAAAAGACTAAAAAGGGTGATATTTAGGTGGAATTAGATGAGATAAATAATAATAGATAGGGTAAGTAAAATTAGTGTCAAATAATAGGAATTTTAGTGATGTTGAAAGAAGCAAGAAATTTTATATGCATACATTTTTTCCCTCCTTAAAAGGGTATTCTGAGTATATGAAGTGGAAAGAGTAATGGTATTTCAAAGAAAAACCATTTCATGGATGAATGTTAGTAAATGATGTTAGGGGATATTATGCCCCCTGAATGGGACATATGGGGAGGAAGGAGTTAGATGGCCAATGGAAAAATTAAATGAGGGGTGGGATATGATGAATACATAAGGTGATGGGATGCTAGATGTGAGATAAATGATGAAGAAAATGAACTCAACCTGAGTACTAAGATATAAATTTTTAATACCCCTAGCATAGACTAGGGAGTGAAAATGACTATGCCATGGTTATCGAGACATCCCAATAAGAATAAAAAACATTATGATAAGGAGACAAAATTTCATGATATTTTGACATATCCTAAGCAAAAAAGAATGCAATGAGGATTTGTAGGCTAAGATAAGACAATAATTTGATAGGATGATTGTAGCTCAAAGCTAAGGTTGAGAAATATGATAAAGGATAGGAGTGAGAAGAAAGGATATGATTGAGTGACCAAATTTACTAAATGGTGTTGAATAAATAATCCACAACATGATTAATTGAAATGATACCCCTAGCAAAGACACACATAAGGGAGTGTTAGATGATGATAAACTTATGGTTTTGGTCATGCCCCAATCAAGTAAGGATACCATAAAATTTAAATGGTTAATTTACCAATTAGTTATAGTAGATTATTGATGAAAGAAAAAATGTATGTTGTGATTTTATTAGACACAATAGACAAGTGTGGGTGATTAACAAAAAAGGTTAGGGAGATGATTGTGGGGATGGTGGTTGATTAATAAACTGATTGATTAATGATTGATATTATAGCTCAAAGATTAGATTAATGAAATACATGAGGATGATGAATGACAAGGTAGATGTGATAGAGAATGATGGTGAGAGAGGAGAGATTGGTCGAGCTGACCTTAGACATATTATGTGATTAAGCATTGCCAACATAGTCTAAAAAGAACTTAGGCCAATGTAGTTTAGACTAGATGATAAATGACAAGATATATGAGATGATGATGATGATGGATTATAATATTACAGTGATGAGGAATATTATACATGTTAGTTTTTAGATAGATGATGGAGATATGTTAGATGTTGAGATGTTGATGACTAAATGATATAGATGTGATGATAAAAGGACTAGGATGGATGATTAGATATTAAATGAGATGATAGATGAATGATTTTAGGATGTAGTCAAGATGATAATATGACTATGAGGAATGATTGGACTTAAATAATTGGGTGGAAGATAAAGGAATAGGATAAATGATTGGATATGAGATGTGAGATTATTAAATGATTAAGCCATCATTGTTGTAATAAGGCTCATCATAATCTAATTAATTTGATAGATATATCACTTGGTAGTATGCCCCAAAATATAAGTATGACCAAGAGGACATTATGTCAAAGTGTGTGATGGGTCAAATAGTGAACTCTTCATCATTGAGGGCACCCAAAATTATCATTGTAACTTTTTACGTCATCATATCATCCTTGTTCACTACCTAATAGACAAAAAGATACATGATTCAAGACTAAAAATAAACATAGGCAAATAGACAATTAAATATATACATAATAGACATACAAATAATTCAAACAATAGATAAGTGATACACACAAGTGTCTACATGTAGTGTCATTATGTTTTGTCTAATGGTTGAGATGAGAATTGACTGGATGATTTATTAGGTGATGAGTTGGACTATGTTGGTCATGACAATGATGGTGTGATTTTGGATTAAGGATAAGAATTAGGATAAGTTATGTACATGGAATAGATTAATGATTTGGATGAGGATAAGGATTTTGATAAGTATATGTATTTATACTACATGAGGAACTAGGATTAGGATAAGGTGGCTGAAGATAATATGACAAAATGATGAGGATCATAAGATGATTAAGATATAATTGAAGATAACATGATAAGATGAATAATAAATTAGATTAGATGACTAGGATATGTAGGACAAGATGACAAAAGACAATACAACTTAGATGTTTTAGGATTTTTCATATTTTATGTTTTTTTTTGGATTTTTGACATATTTCAATTTTTAGGTCTTTTTAGAATATATATTTACACTAAACAAATGGGGTTACTAGCAAAGGGAATACCAATCCTAGTGACTAGGATATATATGGATGGAATAATGGATGAGATGAGAAAAAGATGAAGGTGATGCAAAAAAGAAGATGAGGACCAAGGAAGAATGTGACTAGGGATAGCCAATGATGAGACCATGAAGGAACTGGATATATAGTTACCTAAGTGTCCATTAGAGGATATGCCAAGAAGATTCTAGAATATTTGTCAAGACCTATTTTACATTATTATAAAGACCATGATGGGAAATAATGATAGACATGATAGGATTCAAGACATGATGGTAGGTGATGGGTAAGACCAATAGATCAAGGGATAAGATAGACAAGGATGAGATGGATGGGATTGACAAAGGATGGATGGGATTGACAAAGGATGGATTTTACCCCAAATATTTAAAGTATAATGTGCACAATAAATTATTTTACCATAACGCTCGAAACTATTTTTCATCATGGTACTTACCCAATGCACCAATAAACTAGTTTTCACCATTGAATGAATTATTTTTATTTTATTTTATTTTTACTTTTTGATTTTTTTTTTTTTTTGAATTTTGGGCATATTGATTATTGGACATGGGTACAAGATTCAAGAATTTTGACACTTTCTATAACTTTAGCCAACACCTATTCTATATATTTGTGATGATAAGACCATGTTGTCAATGTTATATGGATTGATGTATATGTAACCTTCATTTATTCTTGATTTTGACCCCTCCATATATGTAGACTAGGTATCGTCACCACCCCTATAAGAGACAATGTTGCGAGGGTGGTTGATGTGAGGTATGGATTGGATTAGATCTTGATGTTGATGGGGGTGTAGTAGACTATAATGGAAGGTAGAGCTTGATGGGATCATGGGAACATGATAGGAATATGTTATGGGTGTTTGAGGATTAAGACTACAAATTGTTGGATATTTTGGGCATTTCACATTTGATTGGTTCGATGTGACAAAATAATTTAAGATATCTAAGATATTTTGACTTCACATTTCATCTTTGATATGATTATTTAAAGGATTATGAACCATATTGATAGTGATTCTAGCATTATTTTGATTTTCTAATGGGATTTGACTTTGAATACCCCTTGGTACTTGATTTTTGGCTTCACTAGAGAAGATTGATTTTTAACTTGATAGAAGATGATTATTTAGACTAACAGTCCCCTAGTGCTCAATTTTGGGATTCACTAATGGAAGAAATTTTTTATTAGGCTAATGATTTAACTTTTCTTGATCATTTATGACTTCTTTAATATAACCTTGGACCTTTATATTTGTGGCACATATGATGTTTCTTGAGGAAGGGTTCAAAAATGGATGTTCATGTTCATCCCTATGGAGGGAGGAGATTAAATGATCATTATTAGGAAGAAAGAGTTATATGATGGATGAAGGTGGGGGAGATGGAATCATGAGGTCAATGAGTGGTGATAGGGAAGCATAGTCTTCATAGGGATTCCTTGGAGACTTGGTCTTGACATCAGATAAAATCTCCTCAAGATCATCAAAAAGATCACTAAGACTGTATGTGGTACATGCATCTGAGGTAGGATTATATTCACTCTAAATATATTCAACAAATAAAGATTATAATAACTCTATTATGACTCATTATCTTGATTGGGATCAAAATATATTCATGGTGATTGATTATCATTTAAATTGGATTTATCTTCAAATGGGCAGGCATTATCATCATATGTTGCAATACTTATGAGGGTTGATTTTTCTAATGATGAATATAATTTAGATACTAGTGTTGAATAGGATCCTGATGTAGATAAAATTGATGTCACCTCTAATGTTTCCTTTGATGTATATGATGTGATTATTCTAGTATAAGATTGATTGTTTACTAGTGACCTTGCATCATGAGGTGTTTGAGAATATGATGGAAGGACAATGGGTTCAACAAAGATAGGCCCATGAAAGGACTAATGAGAGATGGAAGGACTCGATGCATGGGAAATAGAGTCATCTTAAATTAATTATTTGTTAAATATTGGGGGACCATGGAAGAGGGATGTGGTTTCTTGACCTTGTCTTAGAGAAGGAAGGGTTTCATCATGATCGGGAATGAAATATTGGAATTCCTTTTATTATTCACACAGGGATGTAGACTCATCTGATTCATTCTCAATATTAATATCACCATGATCAATGAGGTATTATACATAGTTTTGTAAATTATGACATTGATTAATGGTATTCCCCCATGTTTGATTATTTGTATAGTATTGGTTAGCTTTATACCAAGATGTCTTAGGCTTGGTGGGATCAAGATGTCATATATGTGAATAAACCATCATGTTAATGATAACAAGTTTATTAAATAGGGTGTCTAAGGATATAGGAATAAAATTTTAGGTACTCTCTTCACTTAGTGACTTAGATGTGGAATCATTGGACTTTAAATTAAATGTTCATTGATGTGACTAGGTGGGTGGACTATTAGTAGATGAGGTGATCAGAATCAGATTCCCTTTACTTATGTAGGAAAGGGTAGATGACTGGTTATGACTAGTGGATAGTGGATTGTAATGAGACTTACCTGGATGGGTGGGTTCAAAGTTTATAAGACATATAGTACTTAGTTCAAGGAGGTGTGAAAGGAGTATATCCCTATTAGTGATGAGGCATTGCTCAATCAGGGTGTTGACCAACTTTTTTTTGATGCCATAGATGAAGATGGGAGAAAGTATGGATGATGTGATTCTTCATACCTAATCTAAAAGTCCGGGGGATTTAATGGAAATACTAAAAGATGAAGATGGGATGTATGGAGTAAATTTGGACAAAGGCTTGCGTTAGTCTGATTTCAAGTTTGACCTAATGATATGAGATGTTGGATGGGATAAAATAATATTTAAGTATACCCTTATGAAATGATACAGACATTTGATGATTGGGATTGGATTAGACTAAGTGAGCTATGAAAATCTCTAAGATTGGATGAAGGGCTAACTAGCCCAATGGACTTATTTTGATTGGATTGATTAGATTGAGACTAGTTTAAGACTAAGATGATTAACTCAAATAGAATGTGATGATTGGATTAATAGGTTGATGGGATTATCATACATGTGTAGGAATGAAAATTGATTAGACACCAGCAAGATAATGATGATCACCCTAATGAAGAGAGTTATTTGTCAATGTGGATGAGTACTAATGCATGACTATATACTTGACAAGATAACTAGTATAGACAAGGGGATTAGTTGGGTTGGAATATAATTAGGATTAGGTTGACAAGGTGACTAGGCAAGACAAGATCAAGACAAATGATTGGTTATGGATAATATGGACTCATGACAAAAAGTGGATGACAAAATAGGGTTATGACCAATAATGGGTGGACACAACTAGACCTTGATGGGATTAAGACAATAAGGTGATGAGAAATAGGATGAGATGTGAAATGAAACAAGTTTAAATGTAAAATATTATCATATGATGATGAGATAAAGATATACAAGATGATGATATGTTAAGACCTAGATAGGTGTGTATAAGTTTGGGTAAAAGGTTAATCTGGATCACAAATAGCATGAGTCTAACATGACACTCACCAAATCAAGTAGACCATAAATATATGATTAGTAAATTTATGGGTGTGTAACTTGATGAATCTACCATCTCACTTCTTCATAGGTGAAGTTATATGTTAGTAACCCATTATAAAATATCCCAAACCATCTAAACCCTATATGCACATGATGGTCACTTGAGAGTTGATACTAACTCTAGTAGAAACTCACATGTTATGATTGAAAGGTCTTATGTTAAAGTTAAATAGGCTCTCTAGGTTCATCCCTAATATACACTAGGTATGGTGGTGCCCAAGTCCATGTAGGGTTTTGTCTAATGCCTAGTTAATAGAATGGACTCTTCCCATTCACAGATGACCAGTATGGGGTCAACTACTTAGCGTAATGACAATTATCCCTGATATTTATACTCCACTAGAATACAGAGTGTGGATTAGTGCATGGTGGTGAAATCCATGGTCATTATACCCCCAATATTATGGAAATAGCATGGGTGTCATTATACATCATGTTGCCCCTAAAAATTAAAAATGGGAGGATTTATTAGTAGTTTTTTATCCTCTAAGATTTCCTATAAGGATGCAAGGAGGAGAGCATACACCACTATATCCCTTAGGCAATAAAAAAGTAGACAAAAATATTTGATAATATATTATTTTAGATGTGATATATATAAATTAATTTAGACAACACAATTTAGATAAAGTTATTTAAAATGTCTTAGACAAACAAAATGATTTTCAAGATGCCAAAATGTCTTTGATAGGTAGAATGCAAGAACATGATTAGTATTTTGATTAGAACTCATAAAAAGGAAACCTAAAAGATAATAAAATATGTTAGAAAGTCAAAAAAATTACTATATTTACCCCTATAAGAAACAAGCCTTAATAAAAGCCACTAAAAATCAAGATTTAGCTCTATAACTTCTTTGGGTGAAGGGGCCATAATGTAGGGGTCTTGGGGAAGTAGCCCCCAGTGAGTTCAAGGGGTGGAAACCCTTGTGATTTCAAGGGGTATCACCCTTGATAGGGTTAATGGGTATCACACCTTATAAGGTCAAGAGATAAATCCCTTTGTGGGGTCTAAGGGAAGCACCACAGGAATGCTCCCTCTTGTGGTATAGGGTGGGGTTGAGGGGCAATGCTTCTGATGCCAAACATAATTTGGGACTTTTAGGATGCTTGGAATGGCCTAAAAATCACTAAAAGGGACTCTAAACATGCACTAAAAAGAATAGTTTTGAAGGTAAAAATGAAAAACAAAATCATAACTAAAAAATGCAAAATTACAGATGCAAAATCAGACCAATGCAATATTGTTGCTAGAGACTATAATATTGTGACTTTTCTACAATATCAAGACTACAAAAGTTATGATTTTATGTGAAATGACTAGGCATTAGCAATTACCGATGGTTTTCTTAAAAACCATGAGATTTTAAGCAATATCACAATTTTTATTATGAAATCATAATTTTGCAATTTTTGATATTGTGAGATGGATAAAAATGTTTAGGATTTTGATAGTTAGCCTTAAAACAAAATAATAAACACAATTAAATATATACAAGAATTAAAAAAAAATTATAGCGACCAAAATATATGCATAGAAGATCAGAAAGGTATTTATAATTGTTTAGACTAATTAAAACTTGATCAAGATAATACTACTAAAATTATGCAATTGCTAAAATTAATACAAGATCACTAATTTGAGATCAATGATATTGTAGCAGGAAAGAAAAGGGATTTTTTTGTTTGAATATTTTATAGCAAGTTAGGATTCTCCTTCCTATTCCTATAGGCAAAATGGGACTTAGATAAGACACAAAATTGATTAGTATCTACTACTGATAATTTTAGATTATAGTTTGGATATTCGAGACAAAATTGCTACTTCTAGTGCAATAGCATGAGTTTCATGGAAAACCATGACTGTAAATCTATGATTTTGCTCATGATAAAAGGATTATTAGGTTTTTAAGATTGATAATTTTAAACCTCATTACCCCAGTCTTTAAATACAAAAGATTATCCTAAATAGATGAAAGACCCAAGATTTTAAGCCAAAACTTATTTAGGATGTTGAAGGTATATTTATCACAAAACCACAACTATAATGATAAAACTATGGCTTTATGGATAATACTATAATTTACAAAGTCATGATTTTGTGAAAGAGTGATAACCTACAAAAAAAGAGTTAGACACTAGTGGTTAAAGTTTGGTAGTCATCATAAAACCATAAATCCCTAGGATAATATAATGATTGTGTTTTAGCAGTTTTGTAAATCAAAACCATGATTCACTTGGGCATGGTAATTTGACAAAATCTAGCACTTGTTCTTCAACCAATCAACCCTACAAGCTACTAAAACACATATAGGATGAAAATAGGTTAAATTAGGATGGGATCTCTCACCATGGTCACCAAAATGTGATTTTAATTTTGAGCACATAGATTAAACTACCTAAATATGATAATTGAAACCCAAAATGCATAATACACTCAATAGGAGAGATTATAGAAGCAAATAAAAAAAGATGAAGAAGATCTTACCAATTCCTTGCTTCAACTAGCCTCTCTCGAAGATATTCAATTAGATTATTTATTATAGATTTTCATGGACTTAGAATTTTGACATTAAGATAGCTTGATCAATGATTATGGATTCATGGATTTGACATGGAAATTATATGGCTTCTTTAGATTACTACTATTTATCTTGGCCATAGAGGAATGGCTTGTATAAATAAGCCAAGAGGAGGAATATCAATTGCTCTCATTCAAAGTTGAGCCTTGAGGATCAAGGGTGGAAAACAATCCAAGGAATTAAAAGTTCCTTGGAAGCCTCTTCAATGGAGGCTTCTAGAGAGGAAAGGCCAAGTTATAGGAGGCTATAGAATTGGATAATTATATAATCTCCTTTAGGAATTAATTAGTATTAGTGAGGGATTACGATAGGGATTAGGTCAGTTATTATCGACTAGGGGTGTAGGAGAGCCTCAAATAAGGCTTGGTAGGTGGGTAGGTGATTCATGTGAATTTTAAATTCCCAAATAATAGATAAGAGAGATTAGGATGGTATAAGACATGATTTAGGATCATTAATTGATTGATGGGGGAGAAATAAGGTTAGTGAATGAAGAATAATGGAAAGGGGTATTAGATAAATGATTAGAAGGGGTCATATTAGTGTGGAACTAGATGAGACAAATAATATTAGATGGGGTAAGTGAAATTAGTGTCGACTAATATTAATATTAGTGATGTTAAATAAAAATAATAATTTTAGATGCATACATGATGTAGAACAACTTGAGATACCTGACCCAAATATTATAAGTCTCTGGATCCCCACATAAAATTTCCAATTTGATGTGTGATACTTAAAAATAACATAAATACTTGACATGAATCAAATTCAAAACATCTCATTGTCACTCACTGATAAAAATGGAAAGAAACTAGTAGTAATAGATACATCTGTGGCATGCATCACAAAATGGAAATGGTGTCAATAGATAGCTTATTCCCATAGATGGAAATTAAAAAATGGTATCTAACACAAGAACAACCACTAGCAATGCCATTGTCAAAAAAAAATTGAAAGGGATAAAACAGAGATTTAACATATCTAAATTATATAAAATTATCAAATAAAAATCAATAAATTTGTTAGATATAGAGGTAGATGAGGAATAATAATCATGGGACAACCTAGAATCCATCGAGGCTCTAGTGATATAAAAAACACATGAGAGGAATAAAAATAGACAAAACATGGAGAAAATCAACAAGGAATTGAAAAAAGAAAGCAACAAAGGCATTCACAGGCATGGCATTTGCCAAATAAAAATAAGAAGCAATCATAACACTTGTAAAAGTGAATATATTAAAAACAAAATAAAATCGACGAACATAATAAAATTAGATGAAAAAATAATGGATATAAAAATAAGAAGAAATATGAAGAAAGAAGAAATACAATGAAAGAGAAAATTGAACAAGATAAAAAGGAGACCCAACAAAGAGAAGATGGCATAGATAAATAAAATTCAAAGTAGGTATACAAGACCAAATATAAGGAATAAGAAGAGGAAAAACTATAAAAATAAATATTATAAAAATACAAGGTTGAAAATTAAAAAATAAAAAAATAACTAATTACAAAATAAATAATAGAAAAATAAAAAGCTAAGAAAGAGAATTTAGAGAAAGAAAAGTAGACGAGCAGTAGAAGATATCAACAATAGAAGTTGTAAAGAAAAAAAAATCCATAAAATAATTTGAATAAATTTTTGCATCCCAACACCCTACTCCTAACTCCCAAACTCCATCCTCCATCATCCCACACTAATTTTCCCTAGTATCCACATCATAATCCACCTTAGCTTAACAAATGCTCACCCCATAAGATTCACTTGGGAAGATTAAGTTAATATAGGTGAAAATAAAAAAAATTATCATTTTAAAATTTATAAAAGTCATGATATATCCCACACCTAAAATATCCATGATACACAAACAAAATTTGTATCCCATCCAAAATCAACATTTGGTTGCCATTCTTCATAGTAGTGTCAATCATGATTGGATGGATAAATATGTTGTCTTATATGAGGCCATATACAAACCTATTTAGATAATCTATAATGAATAACCATAATTTGATGAAAGTTCAAAATGTCCACTTGAATTATTTCTTCATGAGATAATTCAAAAATTGATCTGACATCAAACACTCAGAGGCAAAAAATAAAACAACTAGGGAAACCATTGTTAAGAGTATAAGTTCTAATAGAATAATAAGCCACTATAAAATAATAATAAATAGTGTATCAATACATCAAGACACACATTCCTTACATTAATAAAATGGTCTTAGATGGTGTCATCTATTTTCATATACTCTCAAACGGCCAATTAAAAGATAGGAAGAAAAGAAATATTTAGATGCCTTTGAGGATGAACTCAATCAATCCATGAACACATATTAATTCACAAAGGATCCTATTGGTAAAGATAAAAAATATATGTTATAATTAGGGGATAAATTCTGATCAAATAAGGTACAATGGGAACAACTAACTTAAGAAATATATGAACATGGTAGCCTAATCAATGAATATATGTGAAAAGAAGAAATATTTACTATAGAGAGAGATATATATAATGTTTTATTATCCTATAGATATTCATCCCCCACACATGACATTATATAAATTATTTTAGAAAATATTATATTGGAGTAGGATCGTAATGGGCAAATAGATACTTGACATAGTGGCCAGGTTTTGAGACAAAGTTGACTCCCAATTTTCAACATTTTTTAGAAAGTGATAAGAGCTCTTAAGTGTTAAGGGATTCTTCATTATTGTCAACATACTTCAAATAACTCACTATAAAGAATGGAAATTTACATTAATATACAATAGTTGGATATGAACTACCTGTTGGACCATTTCAAGAGTTGTTAGGAACTGATTCATAACTGATGAGTGTTGTTATGTCACTAACAACCATTATAAACAAGTTGTGGTCTACAGTGATCATACTAAAATAGATATGTGGTAACACAAAAATGGATTTGAATATTTTAGATTGGCATGTAGTTATTGGACCTAATTCCAAGACTAATTACATTAGTGTTAAGCTATATATGCAACATAAATAAATTTCAATAAGATCTAGTGACCCAGATTATCCTAGATTAATCAATATTCCATTGAGATAAATAGATCCCATTGCATGTAGTTTTACTAAAACATGTGGAATAAAATAGTAAACTACAATTATATAAACCATTTTCATTTGAAAGGTACATTACCTACATTGATGATTCAAAAGAGATGGATATCTTTTCAACATGTATGTTTGATGAAAGCATCAAAAAATTCATCTGATTCAATTGGGGTGCTATAATATGGACTTCATTTTATTTTAATAATAGTCTTTGTATCATTTTAGATATCTAAAAAAGGTTTAAATTAATGGTACAAGATTTATAAATTAAATAAAAGATATAACCTAGGGTAAAAAGGTAGATTAAGCTCTTAATAATTGTCTCCTACTTTCTTGGTGATGGTATATGACCCATAACAAAGTGAAAAAAACTTATGGTGAGGGATCATAAGTTGTTCCTTTTAAAGGCATATTTAGAATATATCACCAACCTAAAAGGTGTGTGATGTATGATACTTTTCATGGCATTTATTATTCTTATTATTAGCCTAATACATAATGACTTGGGCTTCTTATTGAACGTGTTAAATGTGCTCAATAAGTTCGACAATGTTTTCAACTTATTTTTTAGTTGAAGGGGTTATGAATATTGATGGTCGTGTTAACCATTTTGACAACAAGTTAAAATGGGTCAACCCCCTATAGTCAAAATCATAATGTGAGTTATAGTTTATTATATGTCATTTAATGTCATTTTAGCCTTGTTCATGGTCCAATTAGTCTTTGTGTCATTTGATGCCATCTAGGGATAATTTTAGAGAATTAAATGCAAGTGGTACAATTTTCCAAGAAAAAAAATGTTTTAAACTCATACTCAATGTCCAATTGTCAGTCCTTATCAAACATGTTAGTTTCTCACCAAAAACTTGCAGATGATAACTAAAAATCAAGAAGGTAAGAGGAAAAGGAGTTTTAAAGGGTAGACGACCTATGAGAGAGAATGGAATGTGGGAAAATATTTTGGGATGGCTATTAAACTTCCTCAAATACATTGCCATGATTTTTAAGTGCCAAAATTGACCTAAACCACTATGTTCTTCCATCACTCCACCATACACATGAAACTAATCAACAGGTTTTTGGTTAGTATAACCAATAGGAAGACTTCTAGATAAAATGAATTTTGGGGTGATATTAAACTTATTCATATTTAATTTCAGGTTTTTATTTGAAATAATGTTGGCTTATAATTTATGAACCATCTCTAATAATTTGACTGTGTTTTTATGCCTATGGTTTCCCACACCCTACACGTTTTGCTTTTATTTTAACTAGTCTATAGAATTCAATTAATAAATTTGCTTCTATATGATTTTGACTCTCTCCTCTCATGTTTCCCATTATTATTTTCATGTTTTGAAATGAGTTTATGGCTTAAATAGCTTATATTGCAAGAAGGTGTTGTTAGTGAAGTTATATTCAAATTTCACCATTTACAGAAGGTTTCTTTCTCTGTAATAGATTAAATTCAATGTCACATGATGTTTCATTCATATTAAATGTCATGAAAATATCCTTCTTCCCAATTTTAATCTCCAATATTAGCAACATAGGGGTTATAGTCAAAGTGTGAGACATAGTTAGCTTCGAGTTCATTCTCACTTATAGGCATGGTTTATAAGGGTCCTTAGACAATTCATATAAGTATAATGGAAGTTTTAAATCTTTTATATATCCTCTTGTAACATGATATGGAAATTTGAGCCTCCAAATAGCACATAAAGGACTTTGGCAGTCATATGCAACATATACACATAGTCAACAATAGATGTGCACCTATAGGTGCTCTCAAGAGAAGATCACATTAAAATGGGATGTTTGAACTTGTTTAAAGCCTTAAAATTTATTTAAACCCTCATATGAACATTTGTATAGAATTTAAAACTAGTTATTAGGTCATATCATGTGTACATTGATCAAATCTTACATTCATTACCTGGTCTGCAACCTAAAACATGCGAACAGGTGCCTCACAAATGCCACTCACTTTTAGGGAGATTTTTTTAATTGAATGATATTATCCATGATGAAAATCACTCCTTTTAATGTTGATGAAGGGATTAAAACTCATTAAGGATCAAATTCAATGCACATTGTCCATACTTATTCTCTTTTCCTGCACATTGGAAATGTCCACCTACATGTGGCACTGATAGAGAGTTAAAAATGTTGATCAAAGGTATATAGACATGTTTGTAAGCCTTCTTGAGGTTTTTAGAGTTTAATAAGACTATGATAGGCATGTTTGAAGCCTTGATTTGGAAATCAAAGTGAGGAACCGTGTTCAAAGGTGAAGGGTCTATGTTTAGGGACATTTTCCCTAAAACACAAAAGTAGAGCACTCACCCCTTTTATTGATGCCAAATGATGATGTCATATAAGGTTTTTATCTATCCAAGTGATTATATTGTATAGCCTTATCATATAAATACAACCTTACAAAATGATGGTGGTATATAACTAGTGGAAGGTAGTGTTTAGGAACATTTAAATTATGATTTTGCTCATTGAAGTTTGGTAGTGCTCTCTATAGGTTTGGAACTTCAATTATCCTTCACATCTATAGTTACATAATTGAAGTATATTTACATTTTGGGTGACCTTGTTGAGTTTAAGAGGATAGTTTTGCCTCAAAGATGCATTAAAAAAGGATTAAGATATGTGTTTTGGACCCTATCCACACCTATAGGTGTTCTTAGCCTGAGATAGTGGACCTACAATTAATTATGGAGTCCTACAAGTCCATAGTATGAGATGCATGGAAACCTAAAAAAATAGAAACGCATACAAGTTCACCAATACTAGCTAATAACTCATATGATCTCAAAGGTATATGAAAAAGTTTCCAAGGAAGATTCTCACCTATAGGACCCCTAGACAGTTAACTCTAACTGACTGTAGTGGACAGTGAGTAAGTGTGTCATGTTATGAGTGTTGGTATTACATAAACATGATGTAGATAGGTCACAATAGATGACAAACATACCTTGTAAACCCTAATAAGGCCTTGGAAAAAGGTATTGAAATTTTAACTATGAAAATGCACATACATGTGCCTCTTCTAAGAGTGAAACATAGTCAGCATATGCACTCAGTCAAAATCAAAGATATGGGTTGAGTGTGCAAGGAAGGTTGGCTAAATTTTGTGATAATTTTGAATACCTTCATCATGATGATAAGCATCTCAAGAGACCCCATAAAATTAAAATAATGGAATAAGATATTCCATTCAAAGTAACACATAGTTCACTTTCAAGACCTTATAGATAGTGAACTTACCTAAGGGACTGTCTTAGGTTTTGAATGAGTTAAGTGGTCTAGCGACATGATAAAGTGTTAAAAATTTATATAGATAATCTATACCACTTGATATAAATACTCATATGTTTATTTTTTATGAGGTAGTAAGGGAAGTACCCTATATTTTGTCTCAAATAGAGGGTACTCCCCTAGCATGCAAACCTACAAATTTTTGGAGAATGGAGATAAGAGGGTGAGTTATGGGATGGTTGAACCTCACAAAAAGGCATGGAAATTTGATTGACATTTAGACCAACGTGATAAACCATTCACATGTCACTAAAACATGTCAGAATGGTTTAGACCTTCAAGGATACAGATAGGCCTACTAGGCTAGGTTTAGGCCTAAAGCCCAAATGGGGGGTGAGTACTACTTCTAGACTTAAGTGAGAATTTCAACACTTTGGGACATATTCATATAGGATTATCATATGTGTTTGATCTATTTATATTCCAAGGAGATCACAAGAAAGCCATTTCTTGGCTGAAACCTCATTAGGTCTATAGGGAATGACAAGAAGAGCTCAAGTAGGCAATTTGAAATACTCACATCTTATTGGATTTATTTGCATGGGAGCTCAAATATCTTGGACAAGTTGAAAATGGTCTTGAGCAATTATTTTGTGAAATTAGTTCATCTATTCAATGTCACAATCTTATGAACCCATGATATCTCTTATCTTTACTTTGTTAGTTGAGTAGTGGCTATGGACACATATGTTTTGTAAGTCATTCCATGAGCATTTTGTTTTATCCCACATTCATGGGAAGTAGTAGTTACCTAGAATATAATTCATCTATAAGTAAGTGTTGAGGCTAATGAAGGCATCCATAAAATTATTGTATTGAGCTTGCTCAAAGGAGGTTGCCCCCTCGAAGTGGCATGCGATCAATAAAATCATTTTAGGGCTTGTGATAATTTTATAGATTTGTTATTTCATGCATTTTTATCAATTTATTATAGGAGGATCCTCTCATCACGTATCAGAGCACTTTCCAAGGCTAATTTCTTTATTTAGAAAGTCTTACCTTTGTTCTACTACATAATTCATTTCAATAATTTTTTTATAAAATATTAAATCTATTTGTGGCATAATTCATTTAAATAAGTTTTTGTATCACAATAATCTATTTTAGATCAGGTTAAAACCTGACCACATAACTATGGGAAGTGATTGGGTGAAATCCCTAAAATTCATTGTGAGGAGTACCACAAGAACCCCAAAATAGCTAGCTCATTGAGAGGACCTACCAATGAAATGGGAAATGACCCCTTACTGATTGAGTAGTTCCCATTTATGAGTAAAACCAAGAGCTGTTGCATAAAGGTAAATTCATGGCTAGAAAAGTTTTAGATATTGGTACTCGCTTAGATGTCATTTGTGTCTAGATTGATATATTTAAACCCTTAGACAATGATTGAAACTTGGAGCCTATTTCTATTAGTTCAAAATATTTCTAGCAAAATCAAAAAAATTAATCAGCAAAGCATCCATAGACTATCAGAGGACTTATAGGTAGATATTTGATAGAAACTAGAATTCATAAACCATCTGTAGAGTATCAGTAGACTCTCAGAGGATTTCTTTCTAGATAGAAAATAGTAAAATATTTTTCATTTTTTAGCAATATCTCTCTATTTGTTGCCCCGTTGACCCTCAAACTTTATCTAGACACCTGAATTTCCATTCCCTACATTTTTTTCCTTGAGGTACCATATCCTAATTCCACTCTTAATTCTCACAAATATCAATTTTCCCTTTTTTTGGGTTTTGCCATAACTTTTATTTTCATCCATTTGTCTCAAAATTATTCCATTGTGTTCATCATCTCTTTCTACTCCTTTGTCCCTCTTTTAGAAATTTTCTAGTTTTTCCATTTTCACTCCTAAAATTTCCCTTTCCTTCATCAATCATACTCTCACTGTAAAAAAAATATTAAAATCCCCTTTACCCCTTCCATTTTTTCCCAAATTCAAAACTTTCCTTATTAAATGTGTCTTAACTCTAGTTTTCCTATCCATTACAAAAAAAATATATTCCTTGGGTCATGGTAGTAACTTGAACAAGAGAAAAAAACATGGAAGATGAAATTGTTGCCCTTAAGACCCACATCAAAGATCATGATGATAAAATTATTGGCCTCACTTTTCAACATACCACTATGAACAACATACGACATCCAGAGTCTTCTTTAGACACTAAGGTTTCTTCTTCCAGTAATTATCATGGGCTGAAGCTTAATTTTCCTTGGTTCAATGATGCATATCCAACTAAATAGATCTATCAGATGGAAAAATATTTTATTTTTCATAATACTTTTGATGCCAACAAGGTCCCACTTGCATCCTTTCACTTGGAACTTGAAGCTCTTCAATGGTATCATTGGTATATCAAGGCTCATGATGAACCCATATGGACCAATTTTTACATCCTCATTTTACAATAGTTTGGCCCTACTAGTTTTAATAACTTCATTAGAGCACTTATTAAACTTTGTAAAACAAGAACCATGATATAATATCAAATATATTTTGAAAAATTTGCCAATCACACAAAATGATTGTTTGATGAATTCTTATAGAGTTGCTTTGTTAGTGGACTAAAATATGCAATTCAATCTGAGGTCAAAATGTTTTGGCCCAACACAATAATGGAAGCCTTAGGTTTGGCTAAGCTGGTAGAGGATAAGATTGCAACTCAAAAATGATTCAAACCCAATTTTTTTCCATTCAAAAATACATCTCCATAATGATCTCAAATAATGCCAACTCTTAGAACCACTCCTATCAAGCATTTGATTAAAGTAGAGATACAAGCTCATCAAGAAAAAGTACTGTGTTATAATTAGGATGATAAATTTAATTACGGAAATCGATGTTTCAAGTAAAATATCTACCTATTGGATGTGGACTCTCCACCTGAAACTAAATGTTGGGAAGATGTTCAAGACACAACAGATGATTTGAAAGAAGGCCAATTGATTGTGGAACTTATTTCTCAAGAAGACCAACTAGATTTCTCTCTCCATGCCTTATCAAAAGTCACTCTCCCATAAACCATGTGGGTCAGGGGTTACTTCAATAATCTCCCTCTCATAATACTCATTTATTTGGGTGGTATTCATAACTTTATTAACCCTTGGATTGCCAAACAGGCTAATTATTTTATTCATCCTTGCTCCAACTTTGAAGTCATGATTGCCAATAAAGGCACATTACCTAGAAAAGGGAAGTGTCATAATGTGTGTATCTCTATTAGAGATTATAATTTGTGATCCAACATGTTTGCATTTCCCTTACGTGGATGTGATGTTATTTTGGGAGCTCAATGGTTATGCACACTTGGACCCATCTTATGGGATTTTTCTTAACTTTGGATGTAGTTTTTAGATAATAGACAAAAACACACATTGAAGGGCTTATAACTAGGATCTCTTAGCTCATAAGTTCATATTACATGGAAAAGCTTCTTAAGAATAATTCACATAATGTCATTTCCTAGCTTCATTCTATTTAAATGTAACCATCAATAGTCTCCACTACTCCTTCTGATCCATGAATCATTGTGAAAAGGTACACACATGTCTTCACCAAACTAGTGGGATTGCCACCTTCATAGCCAAAGTACCACCACATTCATTTCCTTCCTAGAATCATTCCTCCCAACATTAGGCCTTATCTCTACCCATTTTAGTAAGACTAAGATTGAGATGCTCATTTGAGACTTATTGAAGCAAGGCATTATTCGCCCCAGTACTGGCCCATATTCTTCCCTAGTTCTCCTTGTTTGGAAAAAATATTGATTATGGTAGATTTGGATTGATTTCTATTCACTTCATCACCTCAAAATCAAGGATAAGTTCCTAATCCCTATTAATTATGAGCTTCATGGCAGTCATTTTTCCTCTAATTCAAATCTCTACTCTAGATATCACCAGATCTGACTTCATGAGGATGATATCCCTAAGATATATTTTTGTAGGTATGATGGCCACTATGATTTAATGGTCATGCTCTTTGTCTCACTAATGATCCAACATTCTAGGCATTGATGAGTATAATATTTATCCCTACCTATGAAAATTCATTCTGATCTTCTTCGATGATATACTCATCTATAGTAAAACATGGTCTAAGCATCTCCATCATCTGGAGCTTGTACTACAACTTCTCTCTAGCCATCATCTTTGTGTTAAATAGTCCAAATGTACTTTTGGCCAAGATGAAGTGGAGTATCTTAGGCATATTGTTTCATCCCAAGGAGTTTGGGTGGACCTTAAAAAAATATCTTCCATGACAAATTGGTCACATCCTCAAACACTCAAGAGCCTTCATGGTTTCTTAAGGCTAAACCACAAGTTTGTCAAGGATTATGATAATATTGCATCTTCACTAACAATTATGTTGAAAAAAGATGATTTTACTTAGACACAAGTTGTTGAGTGTGCATTTGAATAATTGAAACAAGCCATGTGTATTACACCTATTCTAGTTATGCCAAATTTTACCAAGATCTTCACTATCGAGAGTGATGTTTATGGAAATGGACTTGGTGTTGTTCTCCTCCAAGAAAGATGCCCCATTTCATTCACCATAAAATCCCTTGATGACAATAATTTAGTGCTCTCTACTTATGAAAAGGAAATGATGGCCATTTTGCATGCAGTACAGAAGTGGCATCCATACCTACTAATAAATAATTTTTGCTTCAAAATTGATCACTAAAGTCTGAAATATTTCTTGGAACAACAAGTCTCCACCCCATCACAATATAAATGGGTTATAAAACTCAGGGGTTGTGACTATGATATCACTTACAATAAGGATAAGGATAATATTCTAGCTGATGCTTTCTCTCATACATTTGTAGATAAAGCTTCTCTTTCAGCTATTTCCATGCCTATTCTAAATTGGTTGAATGTTTTAAAATAGGGTTATCTCAGTGACTCCTCATTATCTCAAATCACTCAATAGTTTGCCACTAACACCTTAGTTTTAATGCATTATACTTGGGATGGTGATTCTTTGTGATATAAGGGTCATCTAATGCTTCCCTAGAGCATAGATCTTTAGTAGGCTATATTCTAAAAAATCCATGCTTCTCTATCCATAAAACACTCAAGGTTTCTCAAAACTTATGAGTGGGCATGATTTAACTTATTTTGTAAGGGATGAAAGAGCCAATTCAATATATGGTGGTTGAATATGATACTTGCCAACATAGTAAGGGTGAAACAACACTCATCTTTAGGTTGCTCAAACCTTTGCCCATCCCTACTAGGATTTAGAAAGATATCTCTATGGATTTCATTGAGGGGATCCTAAAATCTGGATGGAAAATGGTGATCTTAGTTGTGGTTGATTACCTCTCAAAATATTGTAATTTTTGTGCCCTCATCCATCCCTATACCGCCTTCACAATCGTACAAATTTTCCTAGACTAGATTTTCCATCTTCATGGCATTCCTTCATCCATTGTCTCCAATCTTCATGAAACCTTCACTAGCCATTTTAGGATAGATCTATTGTAATGCACCAATAAGTAATAGAAGATGAGTTTGAGGTATCATCCACAAATGAATGGCTAGATTGAACTTGGCGATAAATATTTGGAAACTTGTCTTTGTTGCTTCACCTCATAACAACAACATCAGTGGGAAAAGTGGCTCCCTCTTACCAAATGATGGTAAAATACCTCCTACCACACTTTAAATTAAATTGACTCCATATGAAGTAGTCTATGGTCAATCACCACTAGTGCTAATTTCGTATACCCCCAATAGTTCATAAATATAAGTGATCAACAAAGTACTCTGAACTTGGGATTAGATCCTCAGTACCCTATGGGACAATCTTCATATGGCACAAAATAAAATTAAATAATAGGTAAATCAGCACCATTCTAAGCACACTTTTCAAGTAGGTGATATGGTTTTCTTCACCTGCATCACTATAAGCAATCCTCATTAAAATTCAAAGGGCGTCATCAGCTAGCTCCCAAGTTTTATGGGCCCTCTAACGTTATTCAAAATATTGGGTTGGTTGCTTATAAGTTGGAGCTCCCACCTTATTCCCAATTTTACCTAGTATTTCATGTCTCTTGTCTAAAGAAATTTTTTGGCCCAAACATCAGAGTGAAAATTATTTTACCAAAACTTAATAATGAAGGATCTATTCTTCTTGAGCTGGAGGCAATATTAGATAGTCACACATGACAACTTTTCTCCCACTCTATCATCAAGGTTTTAATTCAGTGGCACAAAATTTAACTAGAGGATTCAACATGGGAACTACGATTTTAGATTTAACACCAATTCCCACATTTGAAGCTTTGAGGATAAAAAATTTTCTAAGAGGGAGGGGATGTTATGAACTCATGATATCTCTTCTCTTTAATTTGTTAGTTTAGTAGTGGCTATGAATTCATATGCTCTGTAATTCATCTCATAAGCATTTTATTTTATCCCACATTCATGTGAAGTAGTAGTTTCTTAGATTAGAATTCATATATAAATGTTGAGGCCAATGAAAGCATCCACAAATTTATTGTATTGAGCTTGCTCAAAGGAGGTTACCCCCTAGAAGTGGCATACAATCAATGTAATCATTTTAGTGCTTTTTATAATTTATAAATATATTATTTCATACATTTTTATCATTTTTTTGTAGGAGGATCCTCTCACATAACTCTATGAACAAAGGTTAAGGGTGAAAAGAGCCTTAAAATGTCCAAAATATTGATTCATGACCTAATGGATAAAATGAAGTAAAAGATCTATCTAAATGGCATAGAATGGCTTGGGAAGTGGTTGGAGGTTGTAGAGGACTCCCTATAGATCTTCCCCATCAACTTGATTCCCTACTTATATGGACAAGGATAAATGAGGTTTTATTGACTATTTTTGGTGTTGTGTAGGTATGGAAAAGTTTTGAGAGATGAAGTAAACTTTGGGAGAAGGATTTGGACTTAATATAACCCCTCATGTCTATTTATTTGAGTGAAAATTTTCTTAAGTTCTTTTGGAAGTACTCCCACTTTAGCCATTCAAAATTGTCATAGTAAACAAGCTAGTGGGATAGTGAAAATGCTAAGTGGGAGACCTTTTAAGTTTTACCTAGTGAATATAAGTCTATGGAATGTATTTAAATGTGCTATTCACTCTTATATATTTATTTTAATGGAAAAATAAATCCAACTTTGAGTCCATGTGTGAGGGGTGAGTTAAAGAGGAGTTATTTAGACTGCAAACAATGATATCTCATGTGCAAAAGAATATTAATCAGTAAGGATGCAAAACAACTCATGGTGTATCATGTATACAAACTTTCCCCCTTAATTAAATCATCACTTCTATCCCTATTCATTTTTGGACATTCCAAAAGGGCTAAATGATGAAGGCATTTCTTTGAGCAAGCATTGAGGAATCCTTCACCATATTTCAGGAGTTTCATGCATTTGAGATCCATTTGTCCTATTAGACCTTGATTTCTATATCACACTTAATTATCCTTCATTTTAACTCCTTTTCTTAGCATGACACATGTCCTAGTGACTCTTGGACTTCATTCTCTTCTAGTCTCTCTCAAATTCTATAAGTAGCAACCATTTTGGCTCTTGTAAGCTAATACCACACCATGTATGATAAATCCTTGTTGGACTGACATTGTATTTTTCCTTTGAATAATAAATATAAGTCTGGTTTTGATTTCATGAACATTTTTCTAAATATGCAAGTGATGTATGTTGAAGTTAGTGATAATCTTCTATCTGTGCTTTCCTTATCCTTTCATGTTTATACAAGAGTTCCTATTATAATAGGTCATATAGAGAATAATCAAGTGTGTTATGATTCTTTAAATTGTAAAACTAATATTAGATTTGAAATCTACCCTCTAGTTCATTTACCTTGTGTTGCTTCATGCATATCACCTCTATATTGAAGCATTGATGTTAGAACCTTCTAAGACATAGAAGCTAGTTTGTATGCCTTATTTCATAGTGAAAAAAGTATGATATTCATTTTAAAATAATATTGGTGTATAAAACCAATATAATAGTTTCATTTAATGCAAATTATAACTCTTTTCCCCACAATCAACTAGTTAGATGATAAGCATTCCAAGATATATTTAAGGAATTAGCCCTTAAACGTAGATATCTACTTCTACCTATAGGTACACCCACATACCTATAAGTATTCACATGTTTTCCAAATATGGAAGAGGATTTAACACCATCTTCTAGGGTACAATTTTTGGTGACAATAGTTTTGGCATGCCTGGTGGGACCCATTATCTTCAAGATAACTTGTTAAGGTGAATGCTAGTCTTGACAACATCAACTATAAATTGGTGTGTTACTAAGCATTTGGCGACTCTATTCAAGGTAAAATATATTTAAAGACCATAGTTTTGTCATATAAATTCTCTAATAATTCATGGTTCTTACAATTTCATCATCTATTAGAGTGTTCAATCCTATCAATCCACCTATTCAACCTGAACTTCCTCTTGAAGTTCAATACCCTCATCTTAATTTGCTTTTTAAAGACCAATAAGATTTTGTTGTCTAAATAAGTGAAGAGGTGGGAGAAATTGAATATCTTGAATAAAACATGGATAGGCCTCATTCCTTTCCTACCTTTTATACTAAAAATCTAATTCATCTTCAAGCATATGATGCCATTCTTTCTAATGCCACAAAGAGTGTGCCCACTTTCAATGGTGAGAGTCATGTTACACCTAGTGAACACATAATCTATATCTCAATTTTTTATAGTTTCCACAATGTCACTCAAGAGAATTTTTCCATTAGACTCCTTTCCATGTCACTTAAAGGGAAAGCTCTTGACTGGTATATGACTCTTCTTAGTGGATGTATCACATCATGGGATGACTTTGGAGTGTTATTGACCTTAATATTTAAAGATGAAATTGACCATACCTATATCATACATTATCTCAATGTGATCAAAAGATGTCCTAAGGAAGCAATGTATGAATTCAATGAGAGGTTTCAAAATACTTGGTATAGATTTCCTCCTCCCATGAGACCACCTGCAAGCTTTGTGTTCCCTACCTACTTGAGAGCCATTAGTACATATATTTTATCATACTTCAATCCATGGGTGGTTTCACTCTTCCTGAATGATCCGTAAACTGGCACTTATTTTTGTGTAAAAATTATTTACCTCGGATCCATTAGTCAATTCACATAATGTCATGAAATACTCAAGGAAACAAAACTAAATTTGACATTTTTAATATATATTTGTCTCAAACCCCAAAGTGCTCAATTTTACATTAATATGTCATATTTGACTAATTATGCATTCAATAATGATTAATAAACAAAATTAATCAAAATGAAAAAAAAAAGAATGCATAGATAAAATTAACTCATGAAAAGCACTTGATAACGAACTTTGGCAATGCCTACATCTCTGGGTTCACTTATAGTACAAATTGATCCATTTCCTTGAAAAGTGAGTACATGACTAATTCCTCATGATTGTCAAATGGATACGCTAAGATTGCACATGAATTAAACAATAGAGATTCAAAAAATCTTGGTAAACCCATGAACAGACCTTCCACCTTACTGTCATGTGAATCAAATCTCAAAATTCTATAAATTTATACCAAATTTATTAAAAATGGACTTATAAAATGGTCTTAAAAAATCTTCATAGATATTTCAACATACCATTGAAATCATCTCGAAGTCTAGGACATTTTCCTAGTTTACACCAAAGTCTAAAAAGCTCTATAAGTCCTACAAAACTTAGGATATATGTAGACTAGTATCTATATTGGCCATTACAAAATATAAAAATTTTCACTTTGAGTCATCAAATGACCTCAAATCTAGACACTAAACATATGGCTGGAACCTCTATCTCTTGATCTCGGCTCTCAACTCTAGCTCTTGTCTCTTGGATCTCGGCTCTTAGCTCTAGCTCTCGATTCTTGGCTCTTCAGCTCTTGGCTATGGAAATGAGAGATTTTAAACTTTTGAATGAAATGAATTGAACCTATAACCCCTTTATATACTTGTTATGGGTCCATTTTTTTCTGATTGGGACGATTATCCACAATCTATTTTAATAAATTTCATAATTATCCCATACCTAATTTTTATGAGATTTTAAATTATCCATCACATTTAAAATATGGGGTGATAATTATTCCCCAATATATGATGTAATATATTTATCCCGAAATATTAAATACTTGGGTCAAACCATATTACCATGTCACTTTATTGCCACATCATCGAGTTTGACCATAACTTTGACTAGTCATAACTTTCACATGAAAACTCCAATTTTTGAATCATAAAATGTGGAAAAAATCTTATGATGAGATCTACATCATGGAACTATATTTGAACTATTACATGATAGTAAATTTTTGTATTTTTACTAGATTTTACCACCTATTGACTGGTTTTGATTAGAACTTTGACCAACTGCACAAGGAGCATACAAGCTTCATTTTTGAAGTTTTATATACTGTTGGAAAGCTCTCGATGAGATCTACATTGTGCCAATGATAAATATAAAATTTGATGACTTATATTTCAAAGTGAATTTGGATCCTCTTGGAGCAATCCTCGCTACTAAGAGTGCTTTTGGTCCACCAAAATCTAGTACCCAACTTGATCCTCTAAAATGACAGTCAGTTCTAAAGAATTATAATGGGTCTTTTTTTGGGCTACTCAAGTTTTATAACTACACCTATAATGCTTGGAACAACTAATTGATCACATCTTCTATAATCCCTCTACTATTGCATGGCCATTAATAGACTCTATATATAACTAGGGTGTAATGACTTTCTCTACTACACAGCTTCACAAAAGCCTCTACATAGATAAGCCTAGTGATCTCCTTTATTGTGGTTTAGTGGTCTTCTATAACATATCAAGTACAAAACCTAAATCATAACATATGATAAAAATGGCAAAATCATGTTGATTCACAACTTCAATTGTAAATGCATAAAAATAAGGCATGATTTATATTGAATCCTACAACTGCCAATAAGATCACAACATCTATTAATTGTCTACCCACTATCACATCCTGTAAGTGGTGAATTGCCAAATACTGAAACAATCACCAATGCAACTGCAAGACAAGTTTGTCAATGTAAACAAAATAAAATATTGGTTATGACCATGTTGTAATAGATTTACTCAATGGGTCTTATCATGGATCCAATAACAAATATGCCATAAATAGATGCCGTCTAAAATAGCAATTATTCTAAAACAAGTATTGTAGGAAAGTTGAATCCTACCTAAAACCTTTTGTAGCTACTGTCAAATATCCTAAGCTGATCAATGAGATAAACTACTTAATAATTCAATAGGAAACTCATAAAGTTGATAGTGGAGATTCCAAAAATAGAGCTAATCATAATAAAAATGTGAGAATTAAAAACTTCACATGATAAATCTATCGAAGTGTTCCCACCATAGTAGCTCCAAAAATGCATATATCAATCCACTAATCATGACAACATGAAATTAAAAAATATATTTACTAACCCTCTTTATCAAATTCTCTTACTTAGGGTATTTAATTTCCTTAGTGGATTTACTGACATCTACATGGGTTGATTTAGGATTAATTTCATTAGTTACCTTATCAATAGGTTTATATACCATCTTATTCTTACCATTACTAGGTTGGTGGGATGGTTGAATTTTTCAACACTTCTCAACCTAATGTCCACTCACATGACAATGAGTGCAAACATCCCTCTTCTTAGGTGAGGTCACCCTTTTATCATTTCTCACTTTGCCAATATGAGAATGGTCTTTATCACCTATAAATTGCTTTACCAAAGCTTGTCTTTTCCAACAATATGTGGCATAATGGTTATTCAATCCACAAAATGTACAAATAAAATAATGCAACATCTTTTGAATATCAAAACCAAATTTCTTAAGTGGTAAAAATGAATCATAAGTCTTAGAATTCACATTCCTATTGGTCTTTTTTCTAGTGTAAGATCGAGGAAGTGGAATCTCAATACCTCTTTTACCTAATTTCTTACACCGCTCATTATTCCTTTGTAATGAGAAATTATGCTCTACTAGTGGCCTCAAATCTTGGCTATCAGAAGTTTGTCCTCTTTCAACAATGGAACAACTCTCTCCAACATCCACATTATCACTAGTGTAACCTAATCCTATATGGAGAGATCTATGCTATATCTATATTGGGTTAGCAATACCTTGGCCATTTTAACCAAGGCCCCTTCCATCAAATCCCATTTTCAATAATAGTTTAGATCCAATACACTTAGTGTGTTTTTTACAACTACCAAAAATAAAATCTGAATTAAAGGGAAAGAATTAGCAGATGAAAAATTTATAGTGTACTCATTAGTCATAGAGCCTACATCTACAATGAAAGGTAATTGATGAAGATAGTGTTTCTCTTCATCCTGCATCTATGCCAAGAGATCATTCATGGCTTGAAATTATGATTTAAAGTGGGAAATCCCCTATTCCATGGAGTAAAAGTGAGCTCTCAAAAAAGTATTCTCTTCTTGGATATGTTGATTAATTACTTAAAGATCATTAAACTTATCTCTTTTCAAAGCTTTGTCCATGGCTTCCTATTCCTTGCAAAAAACCTAATTCCGCAAACTATAGATTGCAAATGGAATATTAACAGGCCCAAATAGTCTATGATAATAATAAAAACCAAAATGAAAACAACTAATATCAATCCACACAATCAAAAGCTAACCTACCACACTAAATACTATGATACCAAACCTACTCTATAAATTGGCACTTATATTTGTGAAAAAAGTATTTATCTTGGATCCATTAGTCAATTCACACAATTTCATGAAACACTCAAGGAAATGAAATTGAATTTGATCTTTTTAATACATATTTATCTCCAACCCAAAAGTGCTCGATTTTCCATTAATATGTCATCTTTGACTAATTATGTATTCAATAATGATTAATAAACAAAATTTATCAAAATATTAAAAAATGCACAAATAAAATCAACTCATGAGAAGAACTTGATAACAGTGTTTGGAAATTCCTATATCTCTGGGTTCACGTATAGTATGAACCAATCCATTTCCTTGAAAAGTGAGTACATGGCCAATTCCTCACAAATTTCAAATGGATACTCTAAGATTCTACACAACTCAAACAATAGAGCTTCAAAAAGTCTCGATAAACCCATGAACAAACCTTCCACCTTATTATCATATGAATTCAATCTTGTAATTCAATGGATTTCTATCAAATATCTCAAAAATGGAATTATAAAAGTCTTACAAAAATATTCATAGAGATTTCAACATATCATTGAAATCATCTCAAAGTCTAGGACATTTTCTTAGTTTACATCAAAATCTGAAAAGATCTCAAAGTCCTTCAAAACTTAGGATACATATAGACTGGTCTCTATACTATCCATTACATAATATTCATAGATTCACTTTGAGGAATCAAATAACCTTAAACCCATACACTTAGCATATTGCTTGAACCTCTAGCTCTGGCTCTAGCTCTTATCTCTCGGCTCTGAACTCTCAGCTCTGGCTCTCAGCTATTCATCTCTTGGCTATGGAAATGAGAGATTTGAAAATTTTAAATGAAATGAAATGAACCTATAATGCCTTTATATACTTGTTATGGGTCCACTTTTTGTGATTAGGATGATTGTCCACAATCTATTTTAATAAATTTCATAATTATCCCATACCCAATTTTTATGGGATTCTAAATTATCCATCACATTTAAAAATATGGGGTGATAATTATTCCTAAATATATTATGGAATATGTTTATTCAAAAATATTAAGTACTTGGGTCAAATCATATTGCCATGTCACTTTATTGCCACATCATCGAGTTTGATCGTAACTTTGACTGGTCATAGCTTTTGCATATAGACATTATTTTTCAAACCATAAAATGTGAGAAAAATCTTAGGATGAGCTATAAATCATGGAACTAGCTTTGAAATATTTCATGATGGTCAATTTTTATAGTTTGACCAAATTTGACCATTTGTTGAATGGCATTGACTAAAACTTTGACCAACTGCATAAGGAGAATACAAGATCCATTTTTGAAGTTCCACATACCATTGAAAAGATCTCAATGAGATATACATTGTGACAATAATGAATATGTAATTGTATGACTTTTATTTCAATGTGAATGTGGATCCTCCTAGATCATCGAAGCATATGAACTTACCATAAAAGCGAAAAATGGTCTCATTTAAGATGGAATATTTCCTCCCAAGGTGTCTATGCCTTTGATTCCTAATACCTATACTAATACTCCAAGTGTATCCCAAGTTCCCAATGGTAATGCTAACCCTAGAGATGATCCTAATAAAGAAGATAATGTCATGGATAAAGATGTATAAATTTAAATGTTAAGAGGTCAACTTCAGAAAGATAACATGCAACAAGGTGTCTATCAAAATCCATGTCCATATCAATAGTAATATGGCCAATAATATGGGAGAGGTAGCCTAAATTCAATAGGCCTACCAATGTATACAATCCCACTTCCACTACCAATGTAAGAGAGATGGTACTGGTGCATAGCAACATGGTGCAAGGATAAGATTAGAAACAAGGACAATTTATGGATGAAAATGAGAATGGAGAGAAATATCTTATTTCTCAAGGAGGATTCAGTCCTCTCCTATCAACTGAAGATGAAGTCATGATGAAAGCAAATGAGAGTTGGTAGCCCCTTGGAGAAGGCTTCACCAACTTATTGGTAGAAGATACTTTTTTGCTCAAAAAAGGATAATATATTACAGATAATACAATATCCAAGAGGAAAGATCTATGAGGTTAAAATATCATGCCTAAAATTTTATCTAATCTTCCTATAAGGTAGCAAAGCATGGTTGCAGACATAGCAGCTCCAAATACACCTACACCTCCTCTAAGTCAAAATGTGGTAAGATCTGCTCAAGCTGTTTCAATTCCTCAAGTTCCAAGAAATAATTTAATTCAAATGATTGAATATAAGGTGATTTATATTGACTTAAACATAGTGGATTATTTGAAAAATACCAAAGCATCAATCGCTTTATGGGATGTCCTCCATATGCCTAGCCAAAAAGAACTATTACAAAAGCAATAATCTAATATCCCTACTAGTCCTTCACCTCTAGGTCAAAATCACAGTCATGTTATTATTAAAAATTCCCCTAATACTATTATTAAAACATCTAGTAGAGCTGATAATCCCCCACCACTCTACTTCACTCTCATAGTGGCTGACAAATTGATGCACCATTGTATAGTTGATAGTGGGACCTCTACTTCAGTCATGCCCAAAGTTGTAGCTAATAATCTAGGATTAAAATATGAAACTCATAGAAAATGAGTGATCCAACTAGATGATACATTTGATAAGATAATATGGTTTATCAAAAATTTAAAGGTCTTCTTGCATGATTGGCTTAGTTTTCCCATTGTCCAAGACATAGTTGTTATTGACCTTCTTGCTCACTTTGCAATATGATTTTCAAGAGACTTTATATCCAAGATAGGTAGTTATATCTATATTAATTTGACCTTATTGTCCTTTAGGAAAATATATGGAACCAAGGTGAGCATAATAACTCATCCTATTTCAAGGTTTCATAGTGAGCCCTACATTGAATCAAGTGCTAACTTGAATTATGTTGTCCATAAAAAGGAGGAATCTAATGTGGATGATGATGCTTTTAAACTTAAGGGAGTTTATAATTTGTTATTGGATGATTATGGTGTAGATGCATATGATCATGATCCTTATTCATACTTTGAGCAAACTGACCTTAGCACTTATGTCATGCATGAAGATCCATTTAAAGGAGCTAAAGAAAGTGTCAAATATTCTCATGTTTTTTAGGGTAACTACATGATTAATAAGTATGATGATGATAGGTTGATGAATCTAATTGAACACCATATTAGGAAGAATGATTTCTTCATGCCTTATATTATGAAGATGCCTTGGATGATGCCACTCATGAAGAAGAAGAGGACGACTTCTGGCTAAGGTACTATGCCATTTGTCAATAATTTGAATAACTCATTAATGCCACTTCCCATCCTAAAAGGTCCATATATAATGTGTTTGATAATGATTCTAAAAAACATGATGTTGATTGCCTCACCAAGCATGAAAAGGAATTTCATGTTTTAAATGAAGAGGACTTATGGCAAAGGTTTAATGTTATATACAAAGAATTTGACAAGATTGGTAAGTCTCCTTTTTCTATAAGAGATCCTCTATCTAATGCCAATATTGATAATGAGACTAACTAGGTTTTTGAGTGTTCAATTAATAACAATGATGAAGGTCATTCTAATGACCAAGAGTCTACATTTATGAGGGAATTTGATGAAGCTAGTGCCCAAGGAGTTGTGAACATGAAGAATGAGGTCAAGGTAGAAATTATTGTGCCTCAAAGATCATTAAGAGCTTTATCTAATGTTGAGTTACATTTAGAGGTATTAGGAAATATAGGATAATATTTTTATGCTCCCAAACATAAATCACATGTTGGCCTAGAGGAGTAAAAATATGAGACATTTGTCATACACTCTAATCTACATTTTTTTAGAGCATCCACTGTATATGACAATGATTATAATAGTTACAGCTCCCATCAAGGCTCTTAGATGGAAATAAATATCATTCATGAAGGTTTCAAAAAATACACTTGAAATCATAAGAATATCCAAAGGTGATAGGCTTCTTGATCACCTACATATGGAAATTATTGGTGATGAGCATGTTTCCATGCCAAGTTTCCTTCATGGAGTGACAAAGATGAATGGGGGACTATATTTGATCCTAATTGAGGTATGATTATATGTTTCACATCAAAAGTGTTGGAGAGTTATCAATGATGTCATGGTAATGTCATATAGGTGTCTTGGTGAATAGATGAAGAGCCTTGATAATATATGTGACAATGACAAAGTGTGCAATGTGCTTATCCTAGTATGATTGAAGAAGGCTCAGTTGATCTTCAAATTTTTATTGGTTTTATATGTTTAGGGATGAGTCTGAAGTATTGATCATGTGAAATAGGTCCCATAAGAAGTTTTTTATTCTTTGAGATCTTGTGCACATGAGTGGTATTCATATAGTTCTTCATTATTCTCATCTACACATTTCGGTCTAGTGGCAAAAAATCTAAGTAGACAGTTTGATGATGTCACCATTTCCATGTGGGAATAAGTCAAAGAGATTTGGTCATATGGTTATTATCACATTAGCTCCTAGTTATTATGCAATAGATTTTAATTCATTCATCTAAGCATAGTCAAAGATATGAGGGTGAAAAATTGGACTCTTAGTAAGAATTCATTATTTTTCCATACTTAGCCAAATTTGCATGTGGATAGAAAGAGTTGAGTAAGCATGTTGATGAGGTTAAAATTCACATATGTGGAGGTGTTAGGATAAAATAATCATTTAAGTCTATTAATTTTTATGCCTAGTTATTATGCACCAAATTCTGAGTCATGTGATGTATTGTAACAAAAGATATACACGAGCAAAGTTAGGTTCCCAGGCATTTTGATAGTGTTTTCCCATACTTGGCCAATTTTGCAATATGGTAAAAAGAGCAGATTGATAATGTTGATGGTGTTATATCTTACACATGTGAAGGTTTCAAGAGAAATTGATCATATGGTTTTGTTTAGTTTTGAGCCTAGTTTATTTTCACTAAACTACAAACTATTTCTCACTATAGTGAAACCATAGAGATTGAGTGTCACTAGAATCTAATGTGGTCCACTTTTAAAATGAAACAAATAAGTTCATGTTCACAAGAATGTTTGAGATCATGTGTTGAAGCATGACAAAATTTATGAAAGAGCAAAGTTGGTCTCCTTGACAAATTCTAATCATAGTTGGCTCAATGACAAAAGATTTTGAGAAGCCATTTTAATGGTGTTATATCTTGCATGCACAAATATTTTAGGATCAGTTTATCACATGGTTGAATTATCCTATGAAAGGAGAACATATGGTTTAATTTGTGGGGCATGAGATTTATTTTAGAAAAATATATATCTATCTAAAGTTGGCCTTTCAGGCATATTGAAAGGGTCCCCATACTTATTCATTTTTGCACAAGTTAAAGCTTGAACAAGATCGATGGTATGCATTACTCCAATAAGTCAAGAAGTATCAAGATGAGGATAGGTAAATGATGTTTAATGACTAAGAAAATGTATATGAGAAATATCTAATAATTATTAGGTGTTCGTATAGATTGATCGAATAGTGTGAGCTGCATGATAAATACCTAACTAATCTATAGAGATTGACATAGCATGTTGAGTTAAAGTATCAAGATTACATGAAATGAGGTCAAATTGATAGAGGTTTAACATTTGAGCATTAACACCTATGTATTAAATTTAGGACAATATCAATGGTTTGAGATTGATCCAAATCTAGGAGGACATGAGATGTGAGAATTGTGTTTGAAGGTTAACTGTGACCATTTGTATTTGAATATTTGAAATTGTAAAGGAAAAATTAGTCTTTGGTTTTTGGACCATATCTTTATATAAAATTAAAATTTGTTGGTACTATAAAAAATAAATATGAAGAGGAATCAATGGCACATATAATGAACTTAATTTGAATATTTGTGTGTATAGACATAGTTATTAATGTTGAAAGTTGACTATGTGTTTGTGCTTATTCTGCAAGGGACCTGATAAGGATGTTTAAGCTTATGTAGATGTTATTTTGATGTCTCATGATGAATTTCCTATTAGGGAGTGTTTTATACTCCATAAAGATGCTATATGAGTATTTTGGTGGTGTGATAAATCTATACTGAGTATGAACAATGTTTAAAAAGTTGATTGTATCTTTGGTAATGGTTTTCATGTGTATAAGGTATTTATTTAAGTTGATTGAGCATATAAAAATGTGAGAAAAGCTAGATGTGATCATTTGAGGATGTCCTAGGGGACACAAGGAGTGGACCTTTGTATTTTGAAGTTTTCCTATATTCTTTTTTTTCTTGAAATTTTTTCAAAGAGTTGAATGGATCTCTATAGGACCTAAAAGTGACTTAGGCCTATTTTAAAGTGGCTTATGCTTATGTGTGACCATGTGATATGCCTTAAGGATGAAGGAATTTATTTTGGAAAAAAGGAAATATTGTGGTCTTTTTAATTCATGGATGATTTATATATAGTGAAACAAAATGTGTTGGTTTCCAGACTTGTAAGCGAGTGCCTTGGGAGAGATTTGTGAGAGGCTTATGTGTGTAGTCTGTGAAGCAAAGGATATGTTGTGTGCCTATTGGTTGAGTTGATGAGAATAATATTTTTTTGACTATGTGTATGACCTATAAGTCATGTTCCTAATGTTATAATAGTTCTCTTAAAATTTGATGATATGTAAAGAGGTTTGAATGTGCATATGAGGATAGAATGAGTGAAGAAGGAAAGAAATTGTGACATGCCTATGTGAGAGGCCTGTTTGAGATAGAGAGTGTTTGTGTAAAGGTTAGAAAATATATATCCAGCATTAGGTGTTGAAGACATCATTTCTAATGTGGAGGTGTCCAAAGGAGGGTCTAAAGTACTTGTTATTCCTTAGGGACAGTTGCTCCTTATGAAACAAATGTTTCACTAAATACCTTTGGTTAGGAGGATATGATGAAGGTTTGATGGTTTAGAGGAGTTGATCAGTGTCTTGTTTGTAATTTTTTATAAGATATTGTTCAATTTGTGTTACAAGATTGAGAGTGGATTTTATTCCCCATGAGGTTTTCTCATAAGAACTATGTGTTATGTGTTTGATCTTGTGTATACATTGAATGTATGAGCTCTCTTGTTATTGTTCATTGATCAAGTTGATATATGATGATTGGTTAATAGTTTAAAGGACTAAAATTGAAATTGAAATATTTGGGCTGACTGATTCATCCCCCCTCTTAGTGATTGTACCTCTAAAAATTGGTATCATATTAGGTCATTTGGTAAAGGCTTAACATCTTGAAGGTGATATAAGGTAGAAAATGGGTAGTCATCAAGGAGGCTTATCTACTAAGCAAGCATCGATGTTTAATGGATCCAATTATACTTTTTGGAGTGTGAGAATAAGGACATACATTGTGTCTCTAAGGTTTGATGTATGGAAATCTATTATGGATGGTTATTTTGCTCCTATTGTACCTCCAGTTAGTACTATAGACAAGAAGTTCTTTGAGAATAATTCCATGTAAATGAATGCCATCACCTATGGTGTTATAGAAACTAAGTTTACCAAGGTAATCCATTTCTCATCTACTAAATAAATATGGGACAAAATTTAGTTCATTTATGAAGGAGATTCAAAGTTTAATCTTGCTAAGTTTTAGACTCAGAGAACATAATTTGAAAGTCTCAAGATGAATGAAGAAGATATTATGGCATCCTTTCTATAGAGAGTTGATGAGAATGTGAACATCGTCACAGGTCTTGGAGAAAACCATGAAGAGGATACTATTGTTAAATAGTTATTAAGGTCTCTATCCCCCAAGTTTGATTTGAAAATATCTATTATAAAAGAGAGTCATGAACTTACTCAGTTGAAGATGGATCAACTGCATGGCACCCATATTACCTATGAGATGAGGAAGAATGATGATATACCACCAAATAAGGAAGTAACTTTTAAGACTTAAATTAATACAAATAAAAAGTTACAAGGTAAGAATTTTAAGGAGGATGAAATTCCTTATATAGATGAGGATGAACTAATTAATTTGATTTCAATAAAACTAAGAATAGGTTTAGGATAGTATAATGGTAAATTACCTCTCAAATGCTTCAATTTTGATGAGATAGGACATTTTGCTAATAAGTGCCCACATATGTATAAGAAGGATGATGATGAGGAGCATGATCGAGGTCATGATGATGGCAAGATATCTTTCAAGTTTGACAAAATCAAGAAGGGATTAAGAAGGTTTGATAACAAGAAGAATTACTCCAAGGACAAAAAGAGTCTCTACACCAAAGAATATTGCATCTCATTAGATGAGAGTGAAGATAATGACACAAATTATGATCATGAATATGGTGGTCCTATTAAATATAGATCCCTTTTTATGTCTAATGAAGGAATTTGCTCAAAGCAAAAGGAGTCTATTTGAAGTGATAAGATGATGAAGATGAGGTGGATTATGAGACTACATTGATGAATGCTCATGAAGAACTAAAGATTGAGATAAGATCAATAAAAGGATGAAATCTAAACTCAAAGACTTTGAGGATCAATTTAGTGTGTTTAAGGCAAGAATAGATAAATATGCCAAGGAACATGAAGATATGGTCAAGCATCTCAGTTGTTAATTGGAAATCCTATCTCCAAGACTAAAAGCTAAAGAATATGAATGTGCACGGTATGTAATTTCAAAATGAATCTTTGAAATCTAAGTTAGAGAATGTATCTACTAAGGTAATGTGATTTTTGATATTTGAAAAGAGCTCAAATGATCTAGACAACATTCTAAATGATCTAAAACATACAAGTGATAAGACTGGTCTTGGATATAAATAAGAACCATACACTGCAACTCAAGATAAGATGAAGACTAATGTGAATAAGGACAATCAACCTTTGAAGACAAATCATCAGACTAGTAATGAAGGTGCTATTAGAATGAATATAAAATAGATTAGACAACCAAATTCCATGAGGTATGTAAATTTCAATGGTTACTACTATACGTATAATCAGTTTGGGTATAGATCTAGAAAATTTAGAAGACCTATTAAGATTGAATTTGCATGGAAATATGATGGGGATAATCAATCAAAAGGTGTGAGTAAGGTTGAGTGATTCAAATATCATGATATAAGACACTTTTTAAAATATATTTCATTCAAGGTAAGACAAGATGAGTTTCCATCAAGGAGTATGGTTTGATACAACTATGAATAAAGAGGTCATATTGCTAGATTTTACAAGCAAAGGACTAAAAGATAGAATATGTTTTATCTAACTCCTAGATTGCAATATAGAAGGTAAGATAAATCATGCACACCAAAGGTGGTAAGTAAAAATTATGATGAGATTTTAGGTCCAAGTAATCTATTTGGTATGGTAGAGAATGCTACAGAGTTTGAAGAGTGCCAAGATCTCTCATTGACTACTCATGTTGATAATTAAGAGTCCAAGCTCAAGGAGAAGACCAAGGCACTAGTTGAGGTTAGTTCCAAGGTAATTATGGATCTGAGTTAACATCCTACTATTGTTGAGCAAGCATCATGAAAATAACATTAATTGTTTATACCTAGTGATAAGGTTCTAAGCTACAAGGTTGATGCTTAGAATGAAAAGGTATGCCAAGATTCCATAGTTATTCCATGTGTTATCAATTCTATCTTTGAAGAAATAGAGAATGATATAGAATAACCAGTTGTCATAGTTTAGACTAAGAAGAAGAACAAGATCGATAAGTCTTATATCTATAAGAGGATTCTAGTGGTTACTGAGGAGATGTGGACCACTCCTGGCTTCACCTTATTTTAGAGCATTATGGTGTAAAGGATGTCTTTATCTATGATTCTTAAAGATAATCTTTTTAGTGGAGAATAAAGTGTTGTTTTTGTGTTCTTGAAATGGTTTTATAAGACTAGATTTGAGTGTTCTCAGTTGGAACAAGTATATCCAAATTGAAAATATGCTAAGGTAATGTCATGATGTTGATAACTGTATATGAAAGTAGTTTACTGGGTCAGATTGAAGGTTTCTAGATAGAAAAGGAGGATTTATGATTTAACAAGATGATATTTTTGTATACAAAGGTCTATTGAACTTATTCTAGCATGATTTAGATGGTTTTTTGATCTGAAGGTGCACAATAAGTTTCAGAGGTGGACGTTGACTGGTAGGTGTTGTGTTGACTTTGTTTATTTTAAGATTCTAGGGTTTTGGGCCCTGCTAGAAAAGTGGTCTACCTTATGAGTTGAGGTCTAAGTATTCTTAATAGGTTGAATGGGAGAAATGGATTGTCAAATCAAGGTTACAAAGATTTGAATATTTGTATTTCTTAAGTTATTAAATTTTTATCAAGTTATAGGCCTAATTAGGTAGTAGGTTTGTGGAATAATTATGTTGTAGAGGATGAGCTTGTTTTTTAAAATTAGTGTGCTCAAGGGGGCGTATGAGAATGCTCTAGATATGTATTTTAAGGTCTTGAAGTTGTGTCTATAGAAATTTGTGGTATTTGCATGTTCCAGGTAGGGCTACAAGGAGGATAGACATGCCTAGGTTAAAGAAGAATGCTTTGTAATTATTTTTTCAAAAAAGAACAAAGTATTTTTATTTCAAGGAGAGTTATCAGGTTGGTTTAGTGCATGTTTCCTATTTGGAGTGTGGCATGAAGTTATGTTGGTGGCCTTATGGTATCTTGTAAGAGAAGGCTAGTAAGCATATGTGGTGATTCTTCATGGTGTGTGGAGATTTGAAGATGCTCAAAAGGTTCAATGACTTAAGGTTATTAGGGGGAGTCCCTCTCAAATTTTTCTTGATGATTTTTATTTGATTTATATGGTTTTTTTTGTTCTTTTTCATTGGTGGTAGTGCTTGGTTGAAGAGAGTGTTGGCTTGGAGCAAGAAGAAGTTGTCAAGGCAAGCAAAAGTAGGCTCAAGGTAAGGGAGAGTTTGTATCATCTTTTCAAGATGGTCCTTTCCTATTTTGATGGTGTTTTTAGGTCCTCATGATTAGTTTTTACCCACTTTGTCATTATGCCAAAGGGGGAGAAATTTCCTGTTATATAAGTGCTTGAAGAGAGAGAAGGTGAGATGTATATTGTTATATATGATTGTTGTTAACATTAATGACAAAGGGATAGATTATTGGAGAGTTGTCAGTGATGTCATGGTAATGTCATAGAGGTGTCTTGGTGAGTAGATGAAGAGCCTTGATAGTGTATGTGATAATGACAAAGTTTGCAATGTGTTTGTCCTAGTATGCTTAAAGAAGGCTTGGTTGATCTTTAGATTTTGATTGGTTTGAGATGTTTAAGGATGAGTCTAAAGTATTGAGCATGTGAAATAGGTCTCACAAAAAAAATTATATGCTTTGAGAGCTTGTGTGCATGAGTGGTATTCGTTTGGTTCTTCATTATGTTAATCTAGACATTTTGGTTCAATGGCATAAAATCTAAGTAGGCAATTTGATGACATCACCATTACCATGTGGGAATGAGTTAAGGGGATTTGGTCATATGGTTGTGATCACATTAGTCCCTAATATTTATGTGTCAGATCTCAAGTCATGCATTGAATCATGATCAAATATATGAGGATGTAAAGTTGGCTTCTCAATCAAAATTCATTATTTTCCCATACTTAGCCAAATTTGCATGTGGCCAAAAAGATTCGAGTAAGCATGTTAATGAGGTCAAAATTCACACACATGGTGGTTTTAGGATAAAATGATCATATGGGTTTGTTTATTTTTGTGCCTAGTTATTATGATACAAATTCTAGGTCATGCAATATAGCATAACAAAATATATGCATGAACAAAGTTGGGATCTTAGGCATTTTGATAGTGTTTTCTCATACATCTGTACTACAATTCCTACTTGCCTAATTTTTTAATAGGGAAAGAAGAGCCAAATGGGAGTTTTTATGGTGTTATATCTTTCACGTGTGAAGTTTTCAAGAGAAAATAATCATATGGGTTTGTTCAATTTTGAGCCTAGTTTATTTTCACTAAATTTGAGATCATGTGTTAAAGCATGGAAAATGTTATGCAAGAGCAAAGATGGTCTCCCAAAAAAAATTTCAACATAGTTAGCTCTGTGACAGAAGATTTTGAGAAGGCATTTTAATGGAATTATATATCACGTGTAAAGGTTTTAGGATTAGTTTTTCAAATGGTTAGATTCTACTATGAAAGGAGAACATATGGTGCAATTTGTGGGACATGAGATTGATTAAATCAAAAGATATATCTATCCAAAGTTAGCCTTCCAAACATATTGAAAGGGTCCCCATAGTCATTTTTGCACAAGTTAAAGCTCAAGCAATATCAAATGTGTACATTTATCTAATAATTTAGTAATTAGAGAGATGAGGACAAGATAAATATCTAATGGTAAGTGTGTGTTTGTACAAACTAATCAAATGATGTGAGCTACATGATAAAGACCTGACTAATTTACAGAGATTGATGGAGCGCATTGAGTCAAAGTTTCAAGATTTCACGGGATGAGGTCAAAATGAATGAGGTTTTATTTTTGAGAATTGGTGCTTATGAATTAAATTTTAGACAAGATCGATGGTGTGATATTTATCCAAAGCTGAGAGGACACAAGATGTGAGCATTGTGTTTGAAGGATAATTGTGACCTTTTGTATTTGAATATTTGAATTTGCAAAGAAAAAACCAATATGTGGGTTTTGGACCATATCTTTCAATAAAGTTCAAATTTGCTAGTGTTTTAAAAATAAAAGATGAATAATAATCTATGTCTCATCTAATGAACCTGATTTGAATATTTGAAAGTGTATATAAACATAGCTATTAATGTTCAAATTTGACTATGTTTTTGTGCTTGCTTTGTAAGTGGCCTAAGAAGGATGTTTGAGCTTACGTATATGTTGTTTTGATGTCTCCTGATTAATTAGATATTTTGGAATGTTGTAGACTCCATAAGGATGCTATTTAAATATTTTGGAGGTGTGATAAATCTATCTTGAGTATGAAAAATGCTTAAGAAGTTGATTATATGTTTAGTAATGGTGTTCATGTGTATAAGGTATTTTAATGAGTTGATTAAGCATATGCAAAGGTGAAAAAATGTGATTTTGATCATTTGAGGATGTAGTATGGGACATAAGGAGTGGACCTATGTATTTTTAAGTTGTCCTATGTTCTTTTTTGGCTCATAGAAATGTCAAAGAGTTGAATGGGTCTCCATAGGCCCTAAAAGTGACTTAGGGCTATTTGAAAGTAGATTATGCTTAAGTGTGACCCATGTGAGATGCCTTAAGTATGAAGGCATGTATTTTGGACATAATTAAATGTTTTGGTTTTGTTAAATCATGGATGATCTATATATAGTGAAACCAAATGTGTTGGTTTCTAGACTTGTAAGTGAGAGAATTGGCAGAGATTTGTGAGAGGCTTATGTGTGTAGTCTATGAAGTGAAGGATAGGTATTATGTTTGTTAGTTGAGTTAATGATTAGAATAGTTTTTTGACTGTGTCTATGACCTATAGGTCATGTTCCTAATGTCATAATATTTATCTTGAAATTTGAGGATATGCGAAGAGGTCTAAGTGTGTATATGAGGAAAAATTGAGTAAAGAAGGAAAGAGATTGTGACGCACCTATGTGAGAGGCCTATTTGAGATAGAGAGTATTTGTGCAAAGGTTAGAAAATAGAGATCCATAATCAGGTGTTGAAGACATCATTTATAATGTTTAGGTGTTCAAAGGAGTGTCTAAAGGACTTTTTCTTCCTTAGGGACAGTTGTTCCTTATGAAACAATAGTTTCATTAACTACCTTTGGTTAATAGGATATGATCAAGGTTTTCTAGTCTAAAGGAGTTAGTCAGTATCTTGTCTATAATTTATTATAGGATGGTAGTGAATTTGTGTTACATGCTTGAGAGTGGTTTTATTTCCCATGAGGGTTTCCCATAGGAACTATGTATTATGTGTTGGATCTTATGTATGCATTGAATGTATGAGCTCTCTTGTTAATGTTGCTTGATCATGTTGTTAAATGTTGACTGGTTAATAGTTTAAGGGACTGAAATTGAAATTGAAATATCTAGGCTCATTGATTCAACCCCCCAACTCAGTTATTGACCTCTAATAAAGAGTGAGGTTTTGTAAATAGTATAATAGGTGTGTGTGTGTGTGTGTGTGTGTGTGTGTGTGTGTGTGTGTGTGTGTGTGTGTGTTTCTTTCAATTGTGTTGTGTTCCATAAGTGTTCTAGTTAAACACATGAGTGTTTCTTTTGAGTGTGTCTTTTTTTGTGTGCTTTTCATTTATGTTTTGTGTGGTGTAAAAGTAAATTTATGTGTCAAACATATGTATAGGTGGATTTATGGTACAATGGACAAGATTAGGCTACTAGTGATGACATATAAAACATATCACCCTTGGGAAATAGTCAAGAATGTTGACCATTTTGACCACAATTCAAAATGGGTCAACCCCCTATAGTCAAAATCTTATATAGGGGTCTATTATTATGTCATAGGGTGATTTATAGTTTATAAGAAGTTATTTAATGTCATTTTATCCATAGTCATTGTCCAATTAGTCTTTATGTCATTTGATGTCATCTAGGGGTCATTTTAAAGAATTAAAGGAAAATGTTATAGTTTTCCAAGAAAGACATGTGTTTTAAAATCCTCCTTAACCTACAATGTGTCATTACCTATTAGACATGTCAAATTTTAAATGAAAACTTGGAGGTGATAAATGAAAATCAAGAAGGTAAGTGGAAAAAAGGAGTTTCAAAGGGTGTATGGCCTATGAGAGAGAATGACACGTGTGATAATATTTTGGAATGTTTCTCCAACTTCCTCAGACTCATTTCCACTCTTTATATGCTTTGTAATTTCCAAAATTGATCTAAAACTATTCTTGTATTCCGTCACTCCACCATACACATAAAATTGGTTAATAGGTTTTTCGTTGGTATGGCCAATAAGAAGACTTCCAAATCAAATGCATTTGGGGGGGGTGATATTAAACTCAGTAAGATTCAATTTTATGTTTAGAGTTCAAATAATTATATATTATACTTTATGAACCATCTCTAACAAGTTGATTGTGTTTTTTCCTATGGTTTTGCATACCCTACTGGTTTTTCTTTTTTTTTACCTAGTCTGTATAATTTAATTAGTGAATTTTATTACAGAGTATTTTGACTCTCTCCTCTCATATTTCTCATGCTTATTTTCATGTTTGTAAATGATTTAATGGCTCAAACATCTCGAATTGTAAGAAGTTATTTCTAGTGAAGTTACAATCAATTTTCACCATTTTTAGAAGGTTTCTCTCTCTACAAAGGCTTCAATTAAATGTGAAATTATGTTTCATTCATATTAAATATGAAGAAAATATCCTTATTCCCAATTCCAATCTCCATTATTAGCATCATAGGGGTTGCATTTAAAGTGTGAGACACAATCAGTTCTCAGTTCATTTTCACTTACAGTCATGGTCTATAAGGGTCCTAAGAACATTCATGGAAGTCTGATGAAATTTTTTAAGTTTTTGAATATCCTCTTTCAACATGAGATAGCAAGTTGAGCTTCCAAATAACACATAAGGACTATAGCAGTCATATGCACATATACACATAGTTAGCCATGGATGTGCACCTATAGTTTGAACTTGCTTCAAACCTTATAAAGTTGTAAACCCTAATTTGAACACTTAAAAAAAATGTAAAACAAGTTATGATGTCATATCATGTGTACATTGATCAAATCTTGCATTCACTACCTAGTTTGTAGCTTGAAGCAGGCCTACAGGTGCCTCACAAATACCACTCACTTTGAAGGATAGTTTTTGAAATGAATGAGGTTCTCCATGGTGAAAATAATTATTTTTAAGGTTTATAAAGGGCCTAAAACTCATTTAATATCAGATACAATGCACATTGTCAATAATTATTCTCATTGCCTACACATTGGAAATGTCGACCTACATATGACACTGATAGAGAATTGAAAATGTTGATCAAAGGTGTACAGACATGTTTGAAAACCTTCCTAAGTTTTATTGAGTTGAATAAGATTATGATAGGCATGTTTGAAGGATTTAGTTGGAAATAAAAGTGAGGAACAATGTTCAAAGATTAAGGGTTTGTGTTTAGGGACATTTTCCCTAAAACATAAAAATAGAGCACTCACCACTTTTGTTGATTCCAAATGATGATGTGATATAAGGTTTTGATCTATCCAAGTTCTTATATATTATGGAATTATCATAGGAGTACAACATTACAAAAGGAGGGTGGTATATAGCTAGTGTAAGGTAGTGCTTGGGAACATCTAAATCATGAATTTGCTCACTCAAGTTTGGTAGTGCTCTCTACAGGTTTGGAACTTCAAATGTCCTTCACATCCAAAGCTACATAATTGAACTATGTTTATATGTTGGGTGAAATTTTTTAATTGAGGAGGAAATTATTTCCTCAAATATGCATCAACAAAGGATGAAGAGTTGAGTTTTGGACCCTATCAACACCTATAGGTGTTCTTGGCGTGAGATAATGGACCTATAGTTGACTATGGAGTCCTACAAGTCCATAGGATGAGCTCAAGCATGGAAACCTACAAACATACAAAAAAATAAAATTTCACCAATAATTATTAAGACCTTATATGATCTCAAAGGTATATGTCAAAGTTTATAGGGAATATTTTCACCTACAAGACCCCTGCATAGTGAATTGTACCTGACTATAGTAGACAGTAAGTGTGTGGTGTTATGAGTGTTGGTATTACATAAAAATGATATAGATATGTCCCAATAGATTAAAAACAATATTGGAAACCCTAATAAGTTCTTGGAGAAATGTTTTCAAGGTTAAACTATGAAAATTCACTTATAGGTGCCTCTTCCAAGCATAAAACATAGTCAACATTTACACTCAGTCAAAAGCAAAGATATGGGATGAGGTTGAAAGGAAGGTCAGCTAAGGGCTGTGATCATTTTTAATACCTTAATAATTATTAAATCCATCTCAATAGACCCCATAACATGTAAACATGGGAGTGAGAGGTTCCTTTTAAGGCAACCCATAGTTCACTTTCAAGACCCTACAGATAGTGAGCTTACTTAAGGGTCTATCTTAGGTTTTGAATAAGTTAAGGGGTACAATGACAATATAAAGGGATGAAAATTTATGTAGATCATATATACCAATTTATATAACTCCTCATGTGTTTAATTTTTATGAGGCATCAGGGTAAGTACCCTTTACTTCGTCTTAGATAGAGGGTACTCCCCTAGCATGCAAACTTGCAAACATTGGAGAATGGAGATAAGAGGGTGATTTGTGGACTAGTTGAACCTAAAAATAGGGTTTTTAAAGTTTAATTACATCTATAACAACATGAAAAACCATTCAAAGGTGATTGAAACATGCCAAAATGGTTTAGACCTTCAAGGATACAGATAGGCCTATTAGGCCTGGATTAGGCCTTAAGCCCAAATGGGGTGTCATTACTACTTTTAGCCTTAGGTGAGAATTTAAACACTTTGGGACATATTCATAGAGTATTATTAGATGTTTTTTATATGTTTTTATGGAAATGAGATCATAGTAAAGCCATTTCTTAGCTCAAATCTCATTAGGTCTGCAAGGAATGAAGAGAAGAGTTTCAGTAGGCAATTTGAAATGCTCACATATTATTGGATACTTTTCATGTGATATAAAATAACTTGGACAAGTTTAAGAGGGTCATATTCAATTATTTTGTGAAATTGGTTCATTTATTCAACATCACAACTCTATTAACAAAGTTTAAGGGTGAAAAGATCCTAAAGCCCTATAATATTTTGATTCATGACCTGATGGAGAAAATGAATCAAGATAGATATCCAAATGGAATAAAATGTCTTATAAAGTAGTTGTATTTTGTAGATGACTCTCCATATCTCTTTCCCATCAACTTGAAGTGTTCCCTACTTATACAGATATGGGGGAATGAGGTTTTCTTGACTATGTTTAGTATTATTCGAGTATGGCAAGGTTTAAAGAGATGTAATCAAATTTTGGAGAAGGATTAGGAATTGAGATAACCCCTAATTTCCATTTATTGTAGTTAAAAAACTCCTAATTTCTTTTAAAAGTACTCCTACTTTAGCCAATTAAAATTGCCAAAGTGAACAAGCTAGTGGGAGAGTAAAAATTCTAACTGGGAGACCTTTTAAGTTGTACTTGATGAATATAAGGCTATGGGAGGCCTTGAAATGTGTCATTAACTCATTTTTATGTATTTTCATGGAAAAATAAATCCAAATTTGAGGCCAAGTTTGAGGGTTGAGTGAAAGAGGAATTATTTAGACTCTAGACAATGATATCTCATGTGCAAAAGAATCATAATGATTATGGATGCAACCTATTTATGGTGGATAATGTATACAAACTTTCCCCCTAAGTTTAATAATCAGTTATATCATTAAATAGTTATGGATGATTTGAAATTTCCAAATGATAAAGGCAATTTTCTAAGCAAGTAATGAGGAGTCCTATGCCATATTTTAGGAGTTTCATGTATTTGAGGTATATTTATCCCATAAAATATTTCATGTTTTATCTCAAACTTCATTATCCTACATGTTTAACTTTTTTTCTCAGTATGACATGTCTTAGTCACTCTTGGACTTCATTCTCTTTTGCTCACTCTCAAATTCTATAAGTAACAACCATTTTGGCTCTTGTAAGAAAATACCACACCATGTATGGTGAAGCCATATTAGAATGACATTGTATTTTGAATTTTAAAAATTAATATAAGTCTAGTTTTTAGTTCAAGAAAATTTTTATAAGTATGAAAGTGATGTATGGTGAAGTTAGTGATAATCTTCTCTACTTGCTTTCCTTATCCATTCATGTTTATGCAAGATTTCCCATTCTAACAGGTTATATAGAGTGTAATCAACTATGTTAGGATCCTTTAAAGTATACAAATATTCTTAGAGTATGAAATCTGACCTCTGGATCATTTACCTTTTTTTGTTTCATGCATATCACCTCTATATTGAAGCATTGATGTTAGAACCTTCTAAGACTTAGAAGCTAGTTTGTATGCCTTGTTTATTAGTGAAATAAGTATGATGGTTGTGTATAATTAATCTTGTGTATCATCCCCTTAGAATAGTTTCATTTCATTCAACTTCTAACTATTTTCCCTATAATCACCTAGTTAGTTAGGTGATTAGCATTTTAAGATATATTCAGGGATCTAGCCCTTAAACCTAGAGGTCTAATTCTACCTATAGGTACACCCACATACCTAGAAGTATTCCATTTTCACAAAAATATAACCCTCTTCTAGGGTGAAATATTTGGTAAAAATAGGTAAAATAAAATAATTTATGTTTATGGGTGTTATATACTTAAAACCAAAGAATTTAAGAAAAGGAATGAGTGTGGCAGACATATGCAGAGCTCCAATGTAATTGTATTAAGGAAAATAATGATTTCATCCCATGTGCATTTCATATTTAAATTTTAAACTCTTACAATGTGTACTATCATTCTCTTTACCACTTGAAAATTACTGAATAACCATGTATCTCAATCATATATGATAGTATCTAGATTATAAAAAGGATCCAAACATGCTAAAAGTATAGTTGAGTTGTTTCCAAATATTATATTGCTTTCTTACAAGGTATTATAATTTATATATTTGATAATATATAAATTACTACATAAGTAAAATAATAATCATTCTTGGTAGTATGTTAAATTAAGATTAATTCATTATAAATAGATTACAATGGTCTCATTTTAACTAGTAGAGCTATGTGAAAACCTTTATTCTTTTTCACCTATTTTTAAATTATAGATGCGGTGAAAGACTTGATGTATTTGGATACATGAGACCTTAAAAATTTATTGAATAAGTAATGTTATAAAAATTCAATCATATTTTTAACTCCAAAATTTCCTATTTTTTTTATAAATGAGCATTCCATATTAGTTTATGTTTCTCTACCTCATGCAGAATGCATAAGTTCCTAAATTGATATAATATTCCATCATGTAAATAGAAATTTGTAACTGGATTACCACAAAAAATTTATAATATATATTTTTAAAATACATATTATTTAGATATATTTTTTACCATTTTCCAATTTCATGTCCACATGCATAAACTATAGAAAGGATAACTTGAAACATCAAATGACTTAAATAATTTACTACTATATTGTCACTTCCACTCTTAAGATTAAAGTTTAGATGGAATTGATAAGATAAGGACATTTTTTATGTCACTCTAGTTATATATTTCTCAAATTATGAAATTAATAAATAAACTCATGATCTATGTGAATCATATTCTCCATCCCCAATATATAATTTTTGTAGTGCTTGCATGCTTGAACAATAGCACAAATCCTGTGATCATATGTTGGATAGTTTTTTACTGGTGGAATGAAGGATTCACTATGGTAATAAATTTTATGACCATATTAAGTGAGGAATTATCTAGGTGTTAAGTCATAGGCACTTTTATCAAGCTAAAATGATTGTTTAAGATTAGGTAATGCAAATACTGGTGTGAAATAGAGAAGACATTTAAAATGCTCAATTTTTTTTTAATTTTTAATCTTCCTAAATGAGATTTTATTTAGTGTCACCTTTTGTAAATAGGTTTAGAACTAAAGTCACATGATAAAATCCAAGTACAAATCTTATATGTAAATTTTATAATCCTAATAAGTTGTAGATATTTTTGTGATATCCTTGAATTGTGACTATTCTTGGATGACTTTACTCTTTTTTATGTCCATGTACATCTACAATGTATACTATATATTGTATCTTGTGCATAGCAAGTTAACATTTCTACATGTTTTTTACATATTGTTTTTCTAAAAAGTGTCAATCACTTTTGCTAAATGGTGTAGATATCCATCCCATGTTTTACTCAATATTAAGATGTCATCAAGGTAGACTACAAAACATGAAGTTGTGAATGGCATGAGGGTGATATTCATCTTCCACATGAATTTAGATTGTGTATTGGATAGGATAAAGGGCATGAAAAACCATTCAAACAAACATGTTTGGATATTTAAGGATATCTTTTGTACATATGTAGCTTCAATATGATTTTGTTGATACGCAAACATTATTAGGTTATGGAGCTAAAAGCTTCACCAGGATGCAAACAGGAAGAGTTAAGGAGGTTGCAGAGTGTTTGCTGAGTGTTACAGACACCGGCATCGATCAGGCCAATCAACGTCGACAGGGTACAGACAGAAGGCAACCGACGTCGATCAAAAGTCGGCCTGCGTCGGCACCCCCCAGGTAGATAGGGACCGACGTCGGTCACCTATGTGGTTTGAACTGTGATTGTTACGGGAAGTTAGCTAATGAACCAAGTGTTTGCATGTCAAGAGCCAAATTTAGACTAAAAGCTACGGATCTAATTATTGTAATTAGGTGTCTAATTATTGTTTGCATGAGATCTATTTAAGAGACTCATTGGTTGTATTGTAAAGTTGTGCTAAAGAGTAAGAGAGCAATATAAGCCCCTTCAAAGAGAGGAGAGAAATGGGGTGTTCCTCCTAGTGCCACAGTACCAAGTGTGGGTGCTGGTTTGGAGAATCATAAGGGTTCTTCGTATATGTATGATCTTGGTCAACAGGTGTGCATGGCTTCTTTTGGAGATATACAATGGTGAGTAAGGTCTAGTGATTTACAGGTAGCAGTAGAGAGCAGGAGATCTACTTGGAGTACGGTTGTGTACTTGGTGTACTGGCAGCGTGTTACTGACTAGTGGAGGTGAACATCAATTCTATATTGGAGTTGATTGTTGACACTGAGAGAGAGAGAGGGAAGAAGGTCTTGAGGTGTGGCAAGCCTTTGAGGTGGAAGAAGAAGTGGCATCTTCTTTATTGTATTTTCTTCTGAGTGATTATTAATACAATTTTGTATTATCTCTCATATTCCTGTGTTGTTTCATATTTCTAGTTACTTATTACTTCTGGTTAAATTCTGTGTTTAGTTACTAATACAAGAGGTAATCATATGTGCTCTAATTGAGGAGCAAGATCCTAACATGTGGTATCAGAGCTTTAGGTTGGGTTGACTAACAGGTGGTTTTAGATCTGGTTAGTGTTTGTTGATTACAGGTCACTCACAAGGGTTTCAAATTGAGTGGGAGTATAGCAATGGTAGAATAAAGTAAGCTATGAATGGAGAAACTGAATAGCATGAATGGTTTGATTGATGGAAAGAAAGAGCAGGGAAAAGGAGATTGTTGGTCGGTAGAAGATTAGTGTGTAGAAGTAGATGTTGCAGGTGATGTTGCACAGGTTGCTCTAGATAAAGTAGAATCTTTGTTTATAGATTCTTTTGCCTCTTTCCATGCAGCTTGAAATAGAGCATCTTTTCATGGGTATGTCTTTGGAGACTTTGGAGAGATTTATTTAGGGGTTGGTGACCCTTGTCAGATTATTGACGAAGGGGAAGTGAAGCTGAAATTACAGATGAATAACACACAGGTGTTGAAGGAGGTCATGCAGGTACCAGTCTTGGAGATGCGTCTAATTTCTTCAGGAAAGTTGGGTGATAGGAGATGCACAGTAACTCTCACAATGGATGCAATTGAATTAGATGGTGGTAAGAAAGTAGGTATCATTTATCTATCTACTTATATTATTGATTCACCTTTTGTTGTAGAGATGTGGCTTTGTAGGCTTGGTCACATATGTAGGAGGGGAATGCATGTTCTTAAGCAGAAGACAGATGTTTTTGACAAACTTAAGAACTGGAAAGCCTTGGTGTTCATGGAGGAGATGACGGATAGAGATCAGCTAAGGGGACTAAATTATTTTGAGCAGGGCTGTGTTGATTTGAATAGGGTTTTGATCCATGGAGAGCTCACAGGTAAAAAGTTATCACTCACAGGTGAACACAAGTACAGGCACCAGTCATATAGTAATCAATGTCAGCAATAGGAAGATTGACGTTGATCAAAAGGAACCGATGTCGGTAGAAGGGATACCGACGTTGGCTAGGGAAATGACGTCGACAGTCAGGGTCAGTGTAGGGAACCAACATCGGTCAGATGCAGACTGGGAGATGGCCAAGATTAGTCACTAGAACAGATAGTGGGCAGACAGTAAGCTATCAAAAAGGTCTTAAACACTCATATTGAGGACTAAAAGGGTAAGTGGACCTCATATTTTTTATTCACCTTCTTACTAGTTGCTTACTGATGGTCGAGGACCAGGAAGATGTGAAGAGGCAATGCAGGTAGAATCCAAAAATAGTGGGAGCTTGGCATGGATGAGGAGTGTGAGTCCTTGGAGAAGAACCAAACAGGTATTTGTTGGTGGAGTTGTCAGCTGGAAGAAAGCACTAAAAGATGGATGGATTCCCAAGTTGAAGAAGAGAGTGGATGGATACGTGAGACGGAAAGCCAAGGTATAACGTCTTGAGGAAGCTACAAGACAGTGGTATAGGGCTGACAGGTGGTACCAGGTGGATGAAAAAGTAGAGCATTTGTCAATGTCAGTATAACCATTGTGTTTATCTTACTAGGTGGATGATGGTCGCAACATTATCCTATTACTGTATGTGGAGGATGAGCTTGGAGCAGGTTCAGACATATAGGGTTTTACTGAGCTAAGGGTAAGGTTAGTTCAGAGGTATGTCATGAAGAATTTGGAGCAGTGAAATTCCTTGGCATAAAAGATATGGAGATTTTGTCTCCAGTGGGAGCTGATGTGAAGACGTTGTTGGTGAGGATCAAGATGTAGGATGCAGAATTGGTAAGCACACCAAGTGCTGGATAGTTCAATCTTAGCTTAGAACAGGGTTCAAAATCACATGAGGTCTAGTGTAGACCTGAGTTTTCCCAAGCAGTGGGAGTTGTCAGAAAGTATGGAGCCAATTCGGGGAAGGAGTACTGTAGGGTAGTTTAGTGGATTCTCAAGTATCTGAGAGGGACTAGCAGTAGATTAACATGTTATGTAGGGTCAAGGTCTTCACTACATGGAGTTATAGGTTTAGATGTGGCAGGTTACTTGGATGATAGGTGTAGCATTAAAGGTTGTGTGGTGGTTGGTCTTCAATGTTGAGCTTGAAGAGGGATACAAGCCAGGGAATAAATTAGATAGTGTATAGGTACAGGTACAAGTGCAGCTGTTTATCTCCAAGTGGGAGATTGTTAGGCTGTGGAGCTAAAAGCTTCACCAGGATGCAAATAGGAGGAGTTAAGGAGGTTGCAGAGTGTTTACTGAGTGTTACAGACACTGATGTCAGTCAGGCCAACCGACGTCGGTAGGGTATAGGCAAAAGGCAATCGACGTCAGTCACTTGTGTGGTTCAAACTATGATTGTTACGGGTAGTTAGCTAACAAACCAAGTGTTTGCATGTCAAGAGCCAAATTTAGACTAGAAGCTGTGGATCTAATTATTGTAATTAGGTGTCTAATTATTGTTTGCATGAGATCTATTTAAGAGACTCATTGGTTGTATTGTAAAGTTGTGCTAGAGAGTAAGAGAGCAATATAAGCTCCTTCAGAGAGAGGAGAGAAATGCGGTGTTCCTCCTAGTGCCACAGTACCAAGTGTGGGTGCTGGTTTGGAGAATCGTAAGGGTTCTTCATATATGTATGATCTTGGTCAGTAGGTGTGCATGGCTTCTTTTGGAGATCTACAATGGTGAATAAGGTCTAGTGATTTGCAGGTAGCAGCAAAGAGCAGGAGATCTACTTGGAGTATGGTTGTGTACTTGGTGTACTGGCAGCGTGTTACTAACTGGTGGAGGTGAACATCAATTCTATATTGGAGTTGATTGTTGGGACTAAGAGAGAGAGAGGGAAGAAGGTCTTGAGGTGTGGCGAGCCTTTGAGGTGGAAGAAGAAGTGGCATCTTCTTTATTGTATTTCCTTCTGAGTGATTATTAATACAATTGTGTATTGTCTCTCATATTCTTGTGTTGTTTCATATTTATAGTTACTTATTACTTCTGGTTAAATTCCATGTTTAGTTGCTAATACAAGAGGTAATCATATGTGCTCTAATTGAGGAGCAAGATCCTGACAAACATAAGATCAATTTTGGTGAAATATTTTTCACCATGGATTTGGCCATGTAATTCCTTAATCCTTGGACAATGGTATTAGTTATTCACTATGATATTTTAGATAGATCAGTATTCAATTTTCAACCTCTATGTGTTTTTATTATTTATAACAAGAACAATTACATCATCATAAAATGATGAGTTGAGATTGATATGTCATTCATCCACAAGCTCATGGATATTTCTATCTATTTATTTTTTATAAATTATATAATGTATAAAAATTAATTAGTTAGATTTATTATAGGAATAAAATCAATTTTTTTATTCACTAAATATTATGTAGGCACTTCCATTCGTGACTAAAAAGTATCCCTTTATGCTTCCAACTAGTAGTTCAAATCTAAGGTTTATGATACCATTTTTAGAGTAATTATGGTGTAAATTTGTGACAAAAGAATTTTATTACTTCAATAGCTCACCATAAAATTAAAAAACTATATAATATAGGTGATAGGATTCTTAATGATAACTTAGGAACTAGTTTTGGTATGTAGTATCTCTTATCACCATCATATTTAACAACATTCCAAGGATTTTACTCATTGGATGTAAGTTAATGGTAAATATATGTTTGATCAAGTAAAAAATCACATACCTCTAATTGAATGACATTACAAAGGGTTGTATCTTGAAAAGGATAAATCTTATACACCAACTGACAATGATGAGTGATGTGTTTCTCAGATCCTAAAGTAAACCATATAATAGATTACGATTGTGGGTGAGATGTTAGTTTAAATTTTAATATGTGACCTAGAACTCAAGATAAATCATGTTCTTCTAACTTCCATTATAGGAAATGAAGTATACTAATTGATCAATGATCCACATTTTATAATGGAAAAAAGATTTAAATTGTTTCATTTATTGTTTTATGAGTAGTAGAGATATTTTTTATACCCATCATGGCACTAGGTTTATATTCCATGATATATATAACTTTATCTAAATCCAAAATTATTTTACATGTAACCATAAATATCCACAAGTAGGACATGTATGCAATGGGATAATATTAACATACAACTATCTTATCTCTAAAGATATGAACTTGGAGAAGGTTAATTAAAGACCTCAACAATACATTATGTTTGGGTAAAGACCAAGTATTATTTTATAGACCTAGAAAGATTGTACCTAGTCATTAATATCAAAGGGAAGGGTTCCAAATTGTTCAAACCTATGACACAAGGTAATATCTCTAACTATGAGTTTAATGAGAAAATTAACTGCCTAAGGGAAATGTAACAAGTTATGCAAGTAATATAAATTAAACTAAGGGGAAAGGGTTAGAATAATCAAAATGGGTAATGATCTATGGTAGGTAAATGGGAGCTTAGGCTACCTAAAATGGATAAATGGCAAGTCCAAACAATCATATAACCAATCTAAATATAAACATGGAGAGATCTTATTCATGGACCCACATATGTACATTTATATATTAATAAATAGGAAACATTTGCCTACAACATAATATTAAGGAAATAAAATCAAGTTGAATACTTACCTTAATGGGGATTGATCAAGCCTCAATATCTCCTTGTAAAATAGTGATTTTAAATATATTTGAGTGGTTGTGAAGACATTAAAATATGGGTAATAAGATATAAGCCAACTAATTACCTACTAATAAATCTCCAATACTTACACAAGACAAGCTTCCTCTAAGACAAGATTTTACCTATAGCTCCTAAAACTGGAAGTAGTGTAGAAGTGTGGAATAATGTGTCTCTAATTTGGAATGAAATATGATTTTATATATAGTGATCTAATTTTAAAACTCATACTTAGTCGATGGTATTAGCTAGGTTAATGTAGTTTAATGAGAAGATGGCTAACACAGAATAATACCAGCCTAGATAATACCATAAGACTATATCAGCCTGACCAATACCATATGACTATATTGTCCTAGTCAATAAAGTAAAGATATGGTATTGGCCATACCAATATCATAGGGACATGTGGGAAATGGTATCGACTTGGCAAATGTTGTATCATAATGTGGAAAAGGTGATAAAATAAACATTATATAAGTAAAAAATACATTTAAGTATATGAAACTAGATGCCCATTTATAATTTTAGGATGTTTGAGAGTGGTTTCAATCATTTAGGAGTTTTAATGTAAATTATAGGTTTTGGATGGTCCTACTAAATTTCATACTTAGCCATATTTCATGGTCTCATGATTTTAGGGAGATATAATAGGATATAAACTGATAGACACTCTAAATAACCTAGACTAATAGGAGTAAATTTATGATCATTATATGTGTAACAACATCTATTTTAAAGTACCAAAGGCCTACCAACCCCTTTTCTAGTTCACCCTTTAAAGCATGCACTTAGGGAGTTTGAAGCTCGACATGTTTTTAAAATATAAATATTTATTAAATGATAGATCTGTAAAATATTATGTGTATACATATTGTTTTTACTTTCACAACATGCCCTAATTATTCCAATAGTCAAGAAACCTCTCTTTTTTCCTTTTTCTCTTCTCCCACTTGTGCTAATGATTCTTTGGTCTCAACACCACAAGTTTCATTACTGGTATATATTGGTTTATTTGATAAATCAAGACCCAAAACCATTATCATTAGAAATACCATGTCTATATGAGCCAACTTTATATTTTACACTTAGCATAAAAGTGGAGTTATGACCTCCCAATTTGCATTTGAAGGTTGGATTTCTTTGCTATCTTATCCTTATTTAGTGGTTCATATCAATATCCATTACCTTCAATACCTTTTAAACTATCCATTTTTTATTACTAAGTCCCAATGGTAAACTTTCATATATAACACTTGGCCCTTATTACACTTACATTCATGTGGCATTCTGGCCTCCCTGTTCTCTCAGATCCCTGTGTTTTATTTATGGGGTCACATATATTTCCATTATTGTTTGACCCTTGATTCATATTTCATCATTTCTATCTCACTTATCTATATATGTTTCATGTTTTTCTCTTTGACTAAAAATGCATACTTGAGACACTTATCTCACTTGCTAGGTCTCAAAAATAGAGGTTCTCTAACTTTATTTGGTCTCTCATTTTTTATATGGGGTCATTTTGGTTTCTATGATATTTTTGGACTCTAAAACATAATCCATCATAATCACTAGGCTCATTCAATCAAAAATTTTTTTTTTCACTTCTCCATTTGACAATTCTTCTACCTCTATTTTGGACTTGTGGGATCTCACTTCATCAGGTAAAAGACTTGTAATATAATCCATTTAGGTCTTGATTTAATTTTATTATTAGTGAATTTGGTAATCAAAAAATATGTTTATTTAACTTACCTTATCATATTCCCATGCCCCTTACCTAGTTAGAGTTTTTTTGTATCATTGTATACTTATTTTAATTTGGTTAAGGCCCATAAACTCAACCATGATTCCAAAGCTTGATTAGGTCTCAGGATATCATTAATAATTAGGCCTTTAATACTTGGGTGTTTCATCAAGATTATAATTGTGTAATTTGAAGTGGTAGTTCATTGAGATAATTGGGTAAATTTCCCTAATTAGGTCAAGACCTGCACACTCATTTTCCTTTGTTAATTAGGGGTTGGGCCCCAACTAGGTCATCAATGATTTTGAGACACCCAAGCCTTTTATAACTAGGATTTTCACACCTAAGTCTCCCTATAGGAATTGCATTGATAATCAGGTCTTGGTCCCAAACTAGGTAATCATGGATCCCAGGATCTTGAGGCTTTACTATTTGAGGTATTAAGCCTCATATCCTTGATTGTGTCTCTGTTGGGCTTTTAAGCCAATGAAACCCAACTAAATGCCTAGTAGTGTTATGAAATATTATAATCCTGACAAAAATGTGAAAATCTAAACCATGGATCTTTTATTTAATCAAGCATTAGACCCTTGATTAGATTTAAATATTTTAAATTTCAAAAACCCTACCAAAACTTAATTTTTATCAAAGATTTTTTTTTAAGGTATTTAACCTCAAGTGCACTCAATTCCTTTGTTAATTGAAGTTTGAAATCTTGATAAGAATTGGAAATCAAAATTTTTAAAAAGTGGAAATTTTAAATATCAAACGACTTTAAAAACATGAATAGGTCTATAAGCCTATTTTTTAGCCTGATATGGTTTTTTGGTAATACTTGAGCATCGGGTGTCAGATTTGAGTGTCATTTATGGAACCATGAAGTTAAATACATATAATTCATAATAATACCACCAATTTTTCTTAATTTTATGTGTATTAAAACCTTTTATCATTTCAGTGTGATATTTTTATTTAGATATTTTAATTTTCAATTCTATTTTTTTAATCTTTTTACAGGCTTGGGAAAGTGTGAGAGAGAGAAAGTGGCCGGAATGAAAACATATTTTTGTATGAAAATTTTAATGACCAAATAAAACATATATAAAGTACCTACAAAGATTCATAATCATGGTTGGCTCTTTATTCCTCCATCAGACAAATTGGACCAACCATTTATTTATTTTTCTCTCCCTCTTGTTTATCATGATGTTATGCTGGAGAAATTCATCCAGATCAATTGTAATATATTCCAATAAATTATTTTATTCATGATTTATCAAAAATTATAAGTGGAAGAATTATTTAATTTCAATCTACACATTTCAATAGTGATTCTGGCTTTTGGTTCTCCTTTCTCCTTTCCTTCTTGGACTCTTACATCAGTCCTGTTGAATAGTTGTGCGCACATTGGCCATGTGAGGGTTCAATTTTTTGAATGGTTTCTTTAGAGACAAATGGATTTTGATTCATGATAAGAGGATTTATTTTTCTTTTCCCTTTTATCTTTTTTATTTTCTTTATCAAATGTTGGTCTAGCATTTAAATGTATGTAATTTGTTGTTCATGAATATCTTGATTTCTTAGAGATATTTCCCATTACCTATTATTGCATTATTGAATCTTAATCTAGTGGAATTAATAAGTAAATAAATCACCCACATAAACATTAAAAGAAAACCCTAAAAGTCTTGATTTGAAGTTGGGAAAAACAACTTTCAATTCACATTATGTTGTTTCAAACACCTATAAGAAACCCATATCAAACAAAACAATAAACACCTTCACATTTTACATTGTTTAAGTACCCAAAACTCATTGAAACTAAGTTTGAAGTATGAAGGTATAACTATCAAAGGTCCCTTGAATTAAATGGTCAAAATGATCCATTGAGTGAAGGTGATTGTGCCTAGGCCAGGTACATACAAACCTTGGGTAAATTCCCTATAATCTCCTTTTAATAGAGGCAAGTCATGAGATGATCCTGGTAGATGTTTTTGATCATGCCAAGGTGATCATCAACACATATGCCCCACTTTAAGCTCATCAATATCATAATAAATTGACATGGGATGTTTCTTATGGAAAGAAAATATCAACACAATAACTGAGGTAACTCAAATTAATTATGGAAATAAATGCTGAAAGTAGATAAAAGTAACTAAAAGTACCATATACATACCTTGACTTAACTTTATATTGAATGAATGCATATAAATATGATAGTCTCAATTGTGGAGGATGAAATACATATTTTTGAGAAACATTGGGTATACAAGGCTAAAAATAGAAGTAATGTATGAGAATGTAGGGTGGTCAAAGTAGCAATGAATAACTCTCTAAACTTATTAAATTACTTGTAAATTGGCAAGTTAGGATAGTAAAGGCTAGGTTAGAACCAAATGACCAAGCATGTAGTTAAAATTATGAAAATTTAATGTATGACACACTAAATCATGTAAAACATTTAAGTAAATGAAATAACAATGTAAGATAACTCCAAAAAAGATATGTAAGGAAATGAAATGTAATCTCATATAAGATAGCATATCAAATGAAACATGAATAGAACTTAAATGGATAAAAATGAAATTTAAATCAAAATGAGACAAGAATGTCAAGTCAAAAACATGTAACTATGAAAAATGTCATATGTAAATCAATTGAAATCCCAAAAAAATGACAGATAAATCAAAATTAAAATATCTAAATAATGACTACTCAAACATAGTTCTTGTTCTAAGGTTTAACATAAGAAATCACAACCACATAATGACATGAATATTATGACTATGAGATGGTGTGGAAATAAAATGTGATGGGGTATTTGTGAGGAAAACATGGTCCTATATGAGGTATTCAATGCAACTCACAAAATAAAATCCAAGAGGTGTAATTAGGTAAAATTAGGAATTTTTTAAGAAAGAATGAGGATCTTATATTGTAATTGAAAAAAACAAATCCAAGAGGTGTAAGTGGTAAATTTGATCGGTTAAAATTGATGCATTGAGTGGAATATTAGGAAAATATAATATGAATAAGGAATGTAAGGAATCACATGGGTGATATGAACATTATTAGTGGAAATGAGATACACTAAATGTATGGGAAAGTCTAAGAACTATGGATATCAAGGACCATGGAAAATCCAAATAATGACCACAAATTTTGGTCTAAAAAGAGAATTACATAAATCATCTAATGAAGGCTAAATGCTTGGTAAAAAAAAGGATCCTACCTTCCCACAATGGATTCCCTACTCCTCAGGACCCGTTATAGTCATATCAACCTGCGATGAATATTGGGTACTTATGTGAGAAAGTAGGTGGCACTAAAATATGTAGAAATATATACTGATATATTGATATATGAACTTCTACCCCATTCTATAGACTTACCATACCCCAATCGACCTTGGCTCTATCATAAGGCCAACTTTGGAGTTTGAGCTTAGAATAAAATAGATGTGCTAAACAAATATCACACCTTTTGGTGTGATCTGACTTTTAAGATATAATTACCTTATAACATTTCCTTTTCTTATAATATGAATTTTAACTATTTTGTCTTTTACTAGTTTCCTCCTCCATATAGATTTGGAAAACCAAACATGCATGAAATAGATAGATAACACAAGAGATCCTACGTTCTGCCAAAGTTAGAGAGAACCTAAAGACCATGATGTTTAAATAATCCTATAATCACCCCTAATCAAGTGAGTATATCAAAATTGGCCTAAATGTGCCTCAAGTCAAAGGAAAGTAGGGAAATATGGGGATGATGGCAAATCTATCGATGTAATAAAAGTGATAAAATTATGAAATATTCTCATATCTAATTAAAAAGAGGGAAATTAATGATCTATATGGGATAATGTTATCTTTTGATAGTCATGTCACTATGGAAATAATAAATACCTACAAGGGATCTAATATAAACATTAATGAAAGTAGTGGTCATCCCAAGAGTTAGGAAAAGTAAAAGTTTATCCCAAAATAAGAGGAAAATAAATATTGATAAGGACCAAAGAATCAAAATGAATCTAAGGAAAAAATGATAAAAATGTGAGAAAGGCAAAAAATACAATGAAAATTTTGAAGGTGTGATCTAAGCTCTTCAATATAAAAGAGGATGAAAGTAATGTGATATGCAACCAAATCACCAAAAGTGAAACAATAGTGTAATCAAAATGAAATTAACCCAAATAACCAAAAGGAAATAAATATCTTAGTAAAATGAAATAAAATTCAAAAGAGTATAAAAACATGAGACAAACATGGCCATAAAATATATGCTAACATCTATATCAAAGAAGAGAATGTGAAATACAAGCCTACATGTCTCTAAATGTTTTTAAAGATGAATTTATTTGTGATGGTGACATATAGAGAAAGAGTAGGCATAATAAGATGGCCTAAAGGGTATTTTTATTTAGTCGTGGGTATAAAAATATTCCCCAACATATGATGGGTAGTGAGGTAAAATTGAACTATTAGAATAAACTACACCAGGATGGCCGATGTAGCTTGATAAAATTGGAAAGGAAGAATGAACTTCATTAGACTGGTAAAAGTAGTTTTGTAAAACTAAATTGATATAATTAACTACATCAAGTTAGTAGATGTAATTTGATAAAAATAAATTATTATATTGAACTACATAATGTTGGACAATACATTTTGATAAAACTAAAAAAGAATAATAAATGCATTAAGTTGGCATATGCAGTTTTATAAAACTAAACTATTATAATAAAGTACCTTATACTAGAAGATATAGTTTGATAAAATTGAAGTGGAAGAATTAATTGCATTGGGTTAGATGAATAGTTTGAGATTGGTAAATGTGTTAATAAGTTTTATTTTTAAGATGTTGAAATTCGCATAGGACCTATAGGAGAGGTCTTAATAGGTCTATAATCTAATGAAAGACCATTTATGATATGCTTAGGAGTAAAGACATTGACTTGGTGATCCTTGGGTTTATATGACCTAAGATTTTGAGGATATATAAATACAACCACCACAATAGAAAATTTCATGTTATAGATTATTTCCTTATTAGCACAGGAAGAAGGATCAACTATGATTTTGAAAACATTATCAGATGAGTTAGGACTAGGAGGGTGTTGGCATTTATCATTAGGTAGTTGATGTTGGTGTGATTATGATTCACTCTAATGGGTTTGAGAGACTTTAATATTATTGATATATTTTGGTGTAAGAGAGTCATGATTGAAATGTGGACCAAGTAAAGAATGATGAATAATTCATTGTATATCATAATAATTCTCATGAGAATGACCTATCATATCATGCCACCAACAAAACTTATCAAGATTAAACCATTTTGGAAGAGGTTTTAAATATTCAAATATGGTGGATTTATAAGGTGGCATCTTTACCTTGATTTTATGGAGACTCGAGGGGTGGTGGGTAGGGGTTGTATTTTTTGGTTTATAAACTCCCTCATTAGTTTGTGGGGGAGGCTTAGTTTGAGATGAAGTGTCATCAATGACATTATTTAATGATTCCTTATGAGATGATTAAAATTGGATCATAAGGAAGTCGTTCCTTTTTTTATTGATTTAAGGCCTCTTCTAAAGTCCTAGGGATAACATCCTAACTTTTTATTGAAAAGGGAATTGATGAGTGGTAACAAAGAATATGAAAATATTATCATAACTCATGTTATTTTCCAATTTATGAGCTAAAGACTTCCATTATTTGACGAAAGCGTGAGCATATCCATTAGGTAGTTTCTTAGCATTGATGAAATAGATAAGGATATTTTTTAGGAATATTATTATGTTGGAATTCCTTAAGTAGAGCACTGACTAAATATTCTTGTTATGTAATGGAATTTATATGGATCTGATTGTACCATTTGAGCACATCACCAATAAAGGTTTTTGCTAGGATGTTGTTAGTAGCAAAGGTGTTAGTTTTAACATGTTCCTTATATATATTTCTAAACCTTTGAGAAATATATCATGATATTTAATCTCATCATATGTGATAGTTGGAGATAATTATCTAATGTTTATGGACATAATAAAGGGAACTAAAGGTTCATTTTGAAGATGTTCAAGTATTTTGTTAAGAAAAATAGTTTGAGAGATGATATTACCATCGATATATATAAGAGGATGAACAAAATTATGATTGGTTGAGTCATGATGACTTGAGGTTGAGTATCCATTTATAAAATTTATTTTTCATTTAGAGCATTTTATTTCTATTTGAAGCTTTCATGAGGATGATTTATTGGACCATTAATGCAAGGATTTCATTTTCATCAATTGGTGGGTTTTTATTAGATGTATTAAGAGGGGGTATACCAACATTATGATTAGAAGTAATGTTACCAACATTAGTTTTAGGTTCCATAAATGTTATGAAAGATGAAGGAAATTGTATAAAACAACCATTTGTGAGTGGGGTATAAATGCTATTATTTTAAAGAGTTTTAAACAATTAGGAATCATGTAGATATTTAAGTTGAATAATTTTTACCATATTACATTATGAAGTAATAATTCTAGGTAATCTTGTTATTGGTTTAATAAGAGGATTGTCAAGATTGGTTTTAATAGGTGGAACATAATGTGAGGTTCAAACCGTTGATGTAGATTTATTGATGAGTTTAGGAATTATAGGTTTAGAAGGTGTAAAAGTGGTATAAGGTGTATAGTTATCCCCATTTTGGATTTATATTTGATGACTTTTTGTATCCACTTTATGGTATGGGGTAGATAGATATTTGGGTTGAGAAGATCTAGAATTATTTTGAGAAAACAATGCACCATGAAAAGTTGTCTTCAATGGTGGATAGGGAGAGAAGAAGAGAATAACCCATGTACGAACTAAATGGATTGAGGTTGGAAATAAACATATAGAAAAGTGGAATCATGATGATATAGGATTAAAAATTATGATGGAAAAGAATAAATTATAGGAAACTAACAATATCAATTCGTCTTATATAACAAAACATTGAAGCTAAAAAATTGATTGTATCAACCACATCAATATAGTCAGTTATAAAAATAGACTATAATGAGTTTACTAATATAGTTAGGATAAGAATGGGGAAATTATGAAGGGTGGGAAATTAAAAAATTATATCAATTTGTCTAATGCAGATATCTAAAAATAATAATTAATACATAATTATATTGAGCTAGCATACAATTAGCTAGAGAGAAAAATTAAGACATAATTATATCTATATTAGTTGATGAATTTAGATGAAAATAGTGAAGTAAATGGTAAAATTCACATTGGGTTAACAAAAATGTTTTATGATGGTGAATCCAAAGAGAAAACAATTCTAATAAATAAATTTAAAATCATAAAAAATATCCAACCAAAGGTGGAATAAGATTCACATCAAGTTGGGAACAAGGCTCTAATTGTACCAACAACCACCTAGTAAGGAGTTCACCAAGCTGATATCACAGTGTGAAGGAATGGTACAAGTAAGGGATCAAGAGAAGGAGGGAACTAAGGACAAGGATAAGATGAAGAGAGGACTGTGAGTAAAAAATAGGATCATAGTGTTGCAACCTAGAGCAGGTCACTTAAAGAGCCTCAAATATTCCAATCTGGGAGGTAAAACTCAGGGTAATCATGGAAATAAAGTTCATAAGAATGTTTTGGAGGTGGTTATAGAGGAATATAGAGAATAGTAGGATGAATAAGTGAATTTAAGAAAAATAGGTGCCAACTAGAAAGGTAAAATAGTAGGGTTTAAGAGTAGAACTCAAAGAAGATAGAGAGCAATTTAAAAGCTTTGATTGTTATTAATAAAGTAGTAGAAGTTGAGCTATAGAATATAGAAAATGTGAAGGTGTCCAAAGGAGATCAGTCATTATAAATTCTTATGGATCATAATAAGGAATCTTTGGGAGATGGGGTGAAGATTAGGGAAGTTAGGGTTTTGGAATGGATTTTAGATCCTTTTATTTCTAAAATTAATTAATTGATAGATTGTGCCCTAATTTTTAGATGTGGAATAAAATGTCTAATGATGGGAGTAATTAAACTCTTGATTAAGGAACATTGGGGTTTGTTGTTGGTGGTGATATTTCTACCCAAAGGTTTTTTTATTATGGTCTTTGAAACCAAAGAAGAGAAAGAAAAGGTTTTCAAAATTAAATCCTAGTCTTTTAATAGAATGGGTCTTTGGATTCAAAATTGGAACCCTAATTTTGATATGTTAAAATATAATAAGGGTAGTTATCTAGTGTGGATAAGATTTTATGTTCTACCTTTACAATATAAAAGCAAATATTGTTTAGCCGCTTTGGGAGGTTTGGTGGGTCTAATATTGGAAACAGATGAATCCTCACTTAAAGGCAGAAGAGTAGATTATGCTCATGTCAGGGTTGTGTTGGATTTGGATCAAGATATTCTAGAGTTTATGATTATCAAGATAGAGGATCAATTTTAGAATCAGAGAATTGATGTGGAAAATACCCCTTTTATATGTTATAAATGTCACCAACTAGGCCATATTCAAAAGTTTTGTAATAATAGTAGTAGTTCTCTTAAAACCAAAATTGTTAAGATGATGCCTCAATAGAAACTAAATAAGGATTAAAAAGGGGTAAATATGGGTCAAAATGGATTGGATCATAAGGTAGATTAGAATAAGGAGGAATATGAAGCTTGTAAATCTCAATCTCAATAGATTAGAGAACATAAAATCTACTTGTTAAATTAGGGGCAATTGAATTAATCTCACTAGATTTTGTGATTAAGAGATGTGAATTAATTTAAAAAGAATCATACTCTATAAGATCACTAGTTATGAAATAATAGAGGAATTTAGATTCCAGTGATAGCCTGATAATTTTAGAAGAACCAACTAAGGAGGTTATTAGCTCTGACGAGGAGAGGTCAAATTTTGAGGAAGATATGGAAGAAAATTCAAAATGGGATTTGAATTCTAAATAAATTATCTCTATTTCTTAGTTTCAAAGAAAAAAAATCATCAAAATTGGGATCCTAAAAATAATTGGGTAGGAAATCTTAAAAAGATCTCATTGTAGGCAAAGTGCTAGTAGAAAAAAAAGGCACTTTAGAAGACTCTTTTGATGTTATAAAGTGGGGGGATGGAATTACCTCCTTAAAAATTATCAAGGTAATTTATTGGAATGTTAAGGGTTTGAATTACCTTAATAAATAACCCTTGATTAAGCATTTAATTAGTTTAAAGAAAGTAGATATTTTATTGTTGTAAGAACCCAAACTTAATAGGGATGAAGTGAAAGGATTTTTGAGATCATTTGGGAACTATTGTCTAGGAGTTTTTGTGGAAGAAATTGGAGTGTATTGTGATTTATCCATCTTTTGGTCACCATTTTCTTCTAAATTATAATTCTTGGATTTAGGTTAAAATTGGCAAGTAGGTAGAATCTTGAGTTTCAAGTCAAATTTGTAGTTCCTTTTATTTAATATATATGGGCCTCAAGGAGGTTTTCCAAAAAATATTATTTCATCAAATATTTAATCCTTTTTAAAGGATTTTTATATGGAGAATATAGTGTTAGGATGATATTTCAATGCTATTTTGATCCATAAGGATATGCAAGGAGGAGTGTTTTTAGATTCTTAGGTTATTCAGGATTTTGGTTTGTTTATAGCTCAGAATGAACTAAAATATGTGGAACCAAATTCAAGGTAGTTTACCTGGAATAATAGACATCTTGGAATGGAAAATATTCTTGAGAGATTAGATATGTTTTTTTATTTCTTCCTTATGGAATCAAATAAACAAAAATTGGATTGTTGGATTTTGCCACAGAATGGGTCAAATCATTGGCCTATTTAATTGAATATTGATTTTGATTCCACCAAGAAATATGCCCATTCAAGTTTTAAATGATGTGGCTTCATGATCCATATTTATTTGAGAATGTTAAGGAATGGTGGATTCAATGTCTAGTTCATCTAAGACCTAGAATGTTTCAGGTGGACAAGAGACTGAAATTTTTGAAAGTAAAGATCAAGGTTTGGAACCATGAGAATTTTAAGAATATTTTTTAGGAAAAAATAGAATAAAATCTAAGCTTCATAAGCTGAATGATAGAATATTCAAATGAGGTTAGATGTTAAAGCTTATAATCTTAAAAAAAAATTGGTTAGTGATTATGAGTAAATCCTTTGTACAAAAGATATCTTTTCAAAACAGAAATTGAGGGAGAATTGGCTTAAGGAAGTGGATATAAACTAAACTTTTTTCATCTTTTGAGAAAAACTAAAAGGAAGGTAAATAGAATTTCTCACATCCAATCTAGCTAGGGGGTGGTCTTATATTTTCCAGAATATATTCATATTGAAACTACCCAATACTTTCAAACATTGTTAAATGATGAAGGTTTTTCAAATTTGAGAGTGTAGAATGAATTTCTCCATCTCATCCCATAAGTAATAACTCAAGTTATGAATGAAAAGTTATTGGCCCCATTTTTGATGCAAGAAATAAAGAGGGTGGTTTTTTCAATGGCCAAGGATAAAGCTTCCATTCTAGATAGATTCCCTGTAGCCTTCTTTCAATTCTTATGGGATGTGGTAGGTGTTGATGTCTGGGAGATGGTAGAAGAATCTAGTAAGAAGAAAAAACTACTCCTAGATTTAGACATGACTTTTTTATCATTATTTTCAAAAGGTAAATCCAATTATTATTTAATGGATTTTAGGCCAGTAGCTCTATGTAATACAATGTATAATATTATTTCAAAATCCATTGTTGTGAGAATGAAACCTTTTATTGAGAAATTGATTTCTAGTGAGAAAGTGGGTTTTGTGTCAAGGATAAGTATCCAAGAAGGAACTATTGTAGCTCATGAAACTATGCATTCAGTAACACACAATCATCCAAAAAGTATGTTGATACAATTGGATATTTATAAATATTATGATAGGGTGAATTGGAGATTTATGTTCAAGATACTGTTGAAGTTAGGATTTAGCAAATATTGGTGTGAGTGGGTGTTCATTTATGTGTCAAATCCTAAATTTTTGGTGTTAGTTAATGGATGTTCGACTAATTTATTCACTATTTCAAGAGTTTTTAAGGTAAGGGGATCCCCTATCCCCTTTCCTTTTAATAATAGTGGTAGAATTTTTGAGAAGAGAAATGTGAGAGGTTCAAGAAAGAAGAAGGTTGCATGGTCTTCAAATTGTGGATAATTTTGAAACCTTTATGCATCCTCAATTTATATATGATACATTTATTTTTGTAAAATTTATGGTTGAGTATTATTTAGAGTTTAAAATAATTTTTATAAGTTATGAAGAAGCTTCTAGTCAAAGAGTTAATGAAGGTAAGTCTGAAATATATTTTGTCAACTATTTTCATAGGATAGAAGTCAATTTAAGTAGGATCTTAGGTTTCAACATTATGAAGCTTCCAAGAAAATATCCGGGGCTTACCCTTTTCAAAGGATCTGGTCCTTCTAGTATTTGTATTGATCTACTTGAGAGGTTTAAGGCATGCTTGGATGCTTGGAAATGAAAATGGTTATCTTTGACAAGTAAGATAACTCTAATTAAAGTCATTCTCAGTGCTCTATCAACCTATTGATTTTTTGTGATGTGTCCTCCAGATCAAGTTATAAGTTCAATGAATAATATTATGAAGGAATTTATTTGGAAAGGTTGTGATCAAGATAATAAAATTATGTTGATGAATTGGGAGAGAGTTTGCTAGAGGAAAAAGAAAGGTAGAGCAGGTATAAAGGATCTTCATCTTCAAAATTTAGCTTTGGGGCCTCAATTGGTATTGAAAATGGTATCTGAATAAATAAAAAATTGTTGTAGACTTATATGAGCTAAGTATATTTATTAATATTCCCTAGAGCATATGGTTTTAGTAGTGAATCCCTTTAGAGGATCCCATGTGTGGAATTTCATGCTAAAATGTAGATCAATCATAACAAAACATGTGTCTTGGATTATTAATAATGGAAGGAAGGTAAATTTTGGAAATATTCTTGGAATGTTCATCAAAAATTATTAGAGGAATTTTATATAAGTTAGATCAAAGAGATTCTATAAAATATATGGGGATCAAAAGTGAAATACTATGTGTTTTTGGATCCTAATTCAAGGATAGTAGATTATAAATGGAAAATTTTGGTGGATCTTCGAGTCTTGTAGGAGGAGGTTTTATCTTTAGAGGTTTGTCTCAGTAATAGTAAAATATTTATTAATAATAAAGAAGACTAGCTACACTTGATAGGTACAAAAATGGGCTTGTATTTAGTTAGTTAGGCAATCTTGAAGTTAAGGATGATTCTTTGGGATGGGCGAGTTTTCTTTACTGAAGTAAGCAAGGTTTACAAAAAATAGGGGCCTTTCCATGGTTGGTAGTGCATGGTAATGTTATCACACAAGATGGTTTGAATAAGATAGGGTTTTTTGGTCCTTCTAAATGCTGACTATGTGAGAAAGAGGAGGAAATGGATGACCATATATTTTTCAATTGCTTCTTTGTAATTTGGTCTTGGATTTGAAATTGTAACAAATTCAACTAGGCATAGACATGGCCATTGTCTCTCTTTTAAGCCTTTCCATATTGGTCATTGGGTGATGTTAAGCATTCACTCTATTATTTTATGTCTCTCTACTTCATGCAGAATGCATAAGTTCCTAAGTTGATATAAGAGTCCATTATGTAAATATAAATTTGTAACTAGATTACCATAAAAAATTTATGATATATATTTTAAAATACATATTATTTGGATATATTTTTTACCATTTTCCAACTTAATTTCCATGTGAATAAATTATAGAAAGGATAACTTGAACCATCAGATGACTCAAATAATTTGCTACTAGATTGTCACTTCCACTCTTAAGCTTGAAGTTCAGATGGAATTGCTAATAAAAGAAGGCATTTTTTTCTGTCACTCTAGTTATAAATTTATAAAAGTATGAAATAAATTAATAAACTAATGATCTATGTGAATCATATTCTCCATGCCTAATATATAATTTTTGCAGTGCTTACATGATTGAACAATAGCTTAAATCTTGAGATCATATGTTGGATAGTTTTTTACTAGTGTAATGAAGGTTTCACTATGGTAATAAATAAGATGGCAATATTAATTGAGTACTTATCTTGGTGTTAAATCATAGGCACTTTTTTGAAGCTCAAATGATTATTGGAGATTAGGTAATGCAAGTACTAGTGAAAAATAGAGAATACATTTAAAATTCTTGAATATTTTATATTTTAAATCTTCCTAGATGAAATTTTATTTAGTGTCACATTTTTTAAATTGGTTTAGATCTCAAATCACATGATAAAATACAAGTATAAATCTCATATGGAAACTTTATAATCCTAATAAGTTATAGACATTTTTGTGATATTCTTTAGTTTTGGCCATTCTTGTATGACTTTACACTTTTTCTAGGTCCATGTACATCTACAATGTATCCTATATACTATATCTTATGCATATAAAGTGAACATTTCTCCATGTGTTTATACATATTCTTTTTATACAAAGTATCAATCAGTTTTGCTATATGGTATATATGTCCATCCCATGTTTTACTCAATATTAGAATGTTATCAAGATAGACTACAAAAAATGAAGTTTTTAATGGCTTGAGGATGGCATTCATCTTCCACATGAATTTATTTTATGTATTAGTTAGGAAAAAGGGCATGAATAGCCATTCAAACAAACATGTTTTGACCTTTAAGGATGTCTTTTATACATATGTAGGTTCAACATGATTTTTTTGATACATAGACATAAGATTAAATTTGGTGAAATATTTTTCACCATGGATTTGGTCATGTAATTACTTAATAATTGGACAATGATAGTAGTTATTCACTATGATATTTTAGATAGATCAGTATTCAATTTTCAACCTCCATGTGTTTTCATTATTTAGAACAAACACAATTATATCATCATAAAATGATGAGCTATGATTGATATGTCATTCATCCACAAGTTCATGGATATTATTGATTTATTCATTATTTATAAATTATCTAAGGTATAAAAAGTAATTAGTTAAAGGTAGTATAGGAGTAAAATCCATTTTTTATTCACTAAATAGTATGTAGACACTTCCTTTGGTGACTAAAAAGTATCCCTTTATGCTTCCAACTTGTAGTTTAACTCTAAGTTATATGCTACTATTTTTAGAGGAATTGTTTTTTACATTGGTGACATTAGGATTTTATCACTTCAATATCTCACCGTAAAATGAAATAACTTTATAATATAAGTGATAAGATTCTTACATTTTTTGGCAATAATGAACGATAACTTAGGAACTAGTTTTGATATGTAGTATCCCTTATCACCATCATATTTAGAAAATTTTCATCACAAGATGTAATTCAATGGTAAATATATGGTTGATCAAGTAAAAAATTAGATACCTCTAATTTAATGACATTACAAAGGGTTTTATCTTGAAAAGGCATGATCTTATACAACACCTAACATTATTGAGTGATGTGTTTATTAGACACTAAAGTAAACCATATAATAGATTATGGTTGTGGGTGAGGTGTCAGTTTAAATTTAAATATGTGACCTAAAACTCAAGATAAATCAGGTTCTTCTAGCTTTCATTTTAATAATTTAAGTATAATAGTTGATCAATGATCTACATTTTATAATGGAAAAAGCTTTTTGTTTCATTTATTTTTGTATGAGTAGTAGAGATATTTTTATACCCATCATGGCACTAGGTTTATATTCCATGATATATTTAACTCTATCTATATCCACAATGTGTGTACATGTAACCTTAAATATCCACAAGTAAGACATGTATGCAATGGGATAGGATTAGCATACAACTATCTTATTTCTAAATATATGAACTTTGACAATGTTAATTAAAGACCTCAACAATAAATTATGTTTGGGTCAAGACCAAGTATGGTTTTTTAGACCTAGAAAGATAATACCTACTTATTAATATCAAAGGGAGGGTTCCATATATTAAAACCTATGAAACAATGGAATATATCTAACTAGGCCTTTAATGAGAAAAGGAATCGCCAAAGGGAAATGTAATAAGTTATGCAAGTAATATAAATTAAACCAAGGGGAAAGGGTTATAATAATAAAATTGGGTAATGAGCCATGGTAGGCAAATGGGAGCCTAGGTTACCTAAAATTGAGAAATGGTAAGTCTAAACAATCATTTAGCCAATCTAAGTATAAGCATGGAAAGATCCTAGACAAGGACCCACACATGTACATTTATCTACTAATAAATAAGGAACATTTATCTACTAAATAAAATTAAGGAAATAATATAAAATTGAATACTTACAATGGGGACCCATCAAGCCTCAATATCTCCTTGAAAAATGGTGATTTTTAATATATTTGAGTGGTTGTGAAGACATTAAAAGATGGGTAATAGGATATAATCCAGCTAAGTACCTCCTAACAAATGTCCAATAATTACACAAGATAAGCTTCCTCTAAGATAAGATTCTACTTATAGATCCTAAAAATGGAAGTAGTACATGAGTGTGGAATAATGTGTCTATGATTTGGAATGAAATATGACTGTATATATAGTGGTCTAATTCTAAAAATAATACTTAGCCGATGGTATCAAGAAGGTTGATGCATTTTAATGGGAAGTTGGCTAACTCAAAATAATATCATCCTGGATAATACCATAAGACTATATCAACCTGACCAATACCATATGATTGTATTTGCCTAGTCAATATAGTAAATAGATGTTGTTGGCTAGACCAATACCGTAGGGAGATGTGGGAAATGGTATTTCCCTGGATAATGTTGTATCATAATGTGAAAAAGATGATAAAATAAACATTATATAAGTAAAATAAACATTTAAGTATAAAAAATTAGATGCCCATTTATAATTTTAGGATGTTTGAGAGTGGTTTCAGTCATTTATGAGTTGTAATGTAAATTATAGGTTTTGTATGGTCCTACTAAATTTCACACTTATCCATATTTTATGGTCTCATGATTTTATGGAGACCTAATAGGATATAAATTTATAGACCCTCTAAGGAAGCTGGAGTAATAAGAGTAAATTTATGATCATGATATGTATAGCAACATCTATTACAAAGTACCAAAGGCCTACCCAACCCTTTTCTAATGTACCCTTTAAGGCATACACTTAGGGATTTTAAAGCTTGAAATGTTTATAAAATATAAATATTTAAAATATTATGTGTATACATATTATTTTTGCTTTCAAAACATGCCCTAATTCTTCTAAGAATCATAAAATCTCTTTTTTTGCCTTTTTCTCTTCTCCTGCTTATGCTCATGATTCCTTGGTCTTATCACCATAAGTTTCCTTCCTAGTCTATATTGGTTCATGTGATAAATCTAGACCTTAAACCATCACCTTTATAAATATCATGTCCATACGATTCAACTTTGTATTTTACACTTACCATAAAAGTGGAATTATGACCTCCTAATTTGCATTTGAAGGTTGGATCTCTTTACTATCTTATCCTTCTCTATGATTTTATATCAATATCCTTTCCCTTTAATATATTTAAATGTATCCCTTTGTTATTACTATGAACAAATGGTAAACTTTCATATATAACACTCGGCCTTAATGTGGAGTCTTGTTGCACTTACACTCCCATGGCATTCTTGCCTACATGCTCTCTTAGATCCTTGTGTTTTCTCTAGGAGTCACATATATTTCCATTGTTTTAAAGCTTTGAGTCATATTTCATCATTTCTATCTAACTTGTGCATAGAAGTTTCATGTTTTTCTCTTTGACTGAAAATACATGATCGAGACACTTATCTCACTTGTTAGGTCTCCACAATAGGGGTTCTCTAACTTGATTTGGTCTCTCAATTTGTCTATGGGGTAAATTTTTGTTTATATGATATTTTGGACTCTAAAACTTAATCCATAATATTCACTAGGATCATTCAATTGATTTTTTTATTTTTCACTTCTCTATTTAATGACTCTTCCACCTCCATTTTGAACTTGCGAGATCTCACTTCACCAGGAAAAGGACATGCAATATTATCCATTTAGGTCTTGATTTAATTTTATTATTAGTGCATTTGGTAATAAAAAAAATCACTTTATTTTAATTACATTATCATATTCCCCATGTCCCTTACCAAGTTAGAGTTTTTTGTAGCATTGTATACTTATTTTAATTTGGTTAAGGACGATAAACCTAGTCAGGGTTCCAAAGCTTGATTAGGTCTCAGGATATCATTTAACATTAGGCCTTTGATATTTGGGTTTTTAATTAAGATTATAATTGTGTAATTTGAAGTGGTAGGCCATTTACCTAATTGGGTAAATTTTCTTAACCAAGTCAAGGCTTACGCACTCCTTATTTTCCTTTATTAATTGGGGGCTGGCCCCAACTAGGTCATTTGGGATCTCAAGCCCCCCAAGCCTTTGATAACTAGGTTTTTCACACCATAATATACCAATGGATATTACAATTATAATTAGGGCCTGGGCCTTGACTGGGTCATTAGGGATCCCATGATCTTTAAGCTTTACTATCTGAGGCATTAAGCCCCAAATCTTCAATTGTGTCTCCTCTAGGCTTTTAAGCCCCTAACCCCAAACTAAATTCCTAGTAGTGTTATGCATGATTATATTTGGTTGAGAAGATTACAAGCGATTGGACCAAATTGACTTGTCATATATTTTTTTTAAATGGTAATTATATTATTTAAAAATAAAATAAAATTTTCAAAATTAAAAATACATAATGGTAAAAGGTGATAATCTTTTTTTCAATAGTAAGTTTAGATTTTCCATAGGATTTTATCATGGTTGGTAATGGTGATGGGTGTCTTTTCAGTAATTGATTTGATGGCCAGGCTTTGAATGGATCATAATAACTTTAATGAATGCAAGCATGTGAATTTATCATTCATGATATATTTTTTTGTAGAATGTTTTGGCACAAGTTTTTATTTTAAATTTATGTGGTAGGTGGTTTTGGGAACTGGGTTTATTATTTGCATTACACTATCAAGATGGAGTAGAGTCACATGGAATCAATTGGATGGCCTTTGATCCTCAGTAAATCAAAATCTTGGAAGATGGGATTCTTGGATAATATCTCCAAAATGCATCTCTTTAATGTTTTTTGGATACCCATGTTAGAGGTTGTAGAAGCTATTGAAGATGTCTTGGGGCTGGAACTATTGGCAATGAGTAAATGGGTGCACGTGAATTTCGATTTGACATTTTTATTTACTATTAACCTTTGTATGGTGATGGTGGATAGAGAGAAGATAAAATTATTGGTAGAAATATTCATTTCTCTTGAATATAGAGTGGGGTTAATGATAGAAATGTATTCCTTTCCTCTGGGTCCTTTCCCAACCCTCCTATTTTCAAGTAAGGATAACATGGGTTTCATTCCTCTATCCTTATTTCATGATTTGTAAATCAGGTGTTTGTCTTTGTTAAATTTCACATAGGAAATTATTGAGATGTACTTGGGAGAGCAAAATATTTAAGAGAAAAGATGCATTGTCATGCCTAAAATTTAGGATCTCTTAAATCCAATTCAACCTATGGAAGAACGGCATGCATAGAGGAAGAGGCAAAAACATGTGCAATCCATAAAATGGCTCAATAAAGGTATCACAAAGGGTGTTTTCAAGGCACCACCATGGTGGAAAGGGAAAGGGAATGATGCAAGAGCATCTATAATGGCTACAAGAAGACATGGTCAAGGATGGAAACCATCAAACATACAAAGTTCAAGTCATGTCTTAGTTTGAGTTTGAATTCAAATTATTGTAATTTCCCTAAAAAATGTTGTCTTGAGAGGAGTAATTGTAGAAGAAAGTGTAAATGTAAAAATCAAATGTAATTAGTAAAAAGGGGTGAAACTTTGTTAAGAGGAGATCCCCACATTGGAGGCTTGTTGAGTAAATAAGGGGGAATGGTTGAAAACTCCTAACCATAAGATAGTATTTGAGATTATCTTCTCAACTTAGATATTAGTTTTAGGAAATATTATTTATTTGTCTTGATCCCAAGTTTGGCGTAGAAGTGAGAGAGGGGAAACTCTTCAAAAGAGGATTATGTAACAAATCGTATATGGAGAGAGCTTATGTAAGAAAGGAGAGTTAATTCAAGGAAGGTGAGAGGAGAATAATAATAAGTGAGGGAGGAACTCTCAGTCAAGGAAAGAGGAATGTAAAAATAAATAAAGGAAAAATAGTGATGGAGGACCTCACTCAAGAGGTAAAAGTGAAGAGGAAAGAGAAGATTATATGTAAAGACAAGAAGGTGTGAAGATGCATATAAGGATTTGAAAATCATAAGCCATATAAGAAGTGAATTTTAATTAATTTCATTTGATTAATAAGAATCAATGTTGATCCTATTGATAATTCTATGCAATCAATGATGTTCTTTGTAGATTTCTAGCCTAGACAGATATAGGCTTGTGTCAATGTATGTGTATGTCTTCTTAGAACACAAGAAAGTAAAGACCATCCTATGGAATAAGATATGAATGG
>JARHVA010004644.1:1202500-1207500 GCA_037957365.1 Torreya grandis | reverse complement strand
CTATCATTACTAAAACTATGTTGTCTATAGTAATGATACTATAATATATATGTTGTTTTTAATCTATTGTACATTCATGCACTACTAATTGTATGCATACAAACTCTAATCTTTATACACTGATGTATCACATAATTTATCCATGTGTGCTCACCTAAGGAATAGAGAGGTAATCAGGTTGGGTTAGAGTTATTTATAAATTTAAAAGCCAATCATTATCTCACACACATAGATTTATGTACATGGGAGTATTAATGGAGTAACCTATGTTATTCTGAGAAACAAATGTCATTAGGCATACATACAATAGATTAAAAAAATAGAAATATTATTCTACTTAAGTATAAGGAAATAATGATACACCATAACATGAGGACATAATTATATTTAAGTATTCATCCCTTCATAATTAAAACATGTTTTAATATAATAATATAATGTTTATAATCCTATTAAAAATATTCCATAGAAATTAATAGAGATAACAATATTACTAAAAAACAAAAAAAATTATATCCATTACTTATCAAGTCATGACTACATAGATTATAGGGTTCTCAAGGAAACTTAGCAATATTACAATTATCTAACTAATCCTCTCTCCACATTTAGGTAACACTTATCTTAAATTTTTCACCCTCTTATTCTTATCAATTTTTGTCCTTTTATATGATTCCAAATGGATATATACTTTAATAGGTAGCTTAATTTCCACCAATCATCAATTATTTTGGTTAGTGTCCACTTCATAGTTAAGGCAATGTTCTCTTCAAGTTCAGTTACCTTGTTATTTATTTTCACTTATAAATTTAATTTATAAACCTAACTACATGTCATAACTTATTCCATTTATCTGTTAGTCATGCCAACTTTGATAGGTTTGAATTTTACATAGAGTCACTTTCATTATTTTTATGATTGCACTATCAAGTGTGCACACATGGAATATTCTATCAATATGTATCATATCCATTGGATACATATATCAATTATTAAAAAATATTGGTTCTGGTCAATGTGTTCCAACTTATTCTTCCTTATGGCCCTTTTTTTGCATTGGACATAGTCACAACTAACAAAAAATAGTCTAATTTTTGAGGTTAACAGATGCACTAATGTAGAAGTTGAGTTAGATATTGCACATTGATAGATAGGTGCAGAACCTAATGACAAGGTTAGTGGTTTTATTATGAATTTATTTATGTAAAAATAGTAAAATTTAGTTAGATTTAGTGAACCATATCCTCCTAGATTAAAAAAAATCTAGAAAAAAAATCAATGTGATGGTTTATTGCACAATGTGGTGGAAAATTATTTTATTCCTCAAAGACATTTCCAATTGTTCCAAGGGATTACCTAATTTTTTTGGTTGTGGCTGTGTGTCTATGGAATGATTAATTTACAATATTTTCTTTTGGTCCTATGTAAATATTTTTGGGTGGACCATGAAAATCACAAATTTTTATGTATGGTTGTATGTTCTGACATTGTTTGGCAGAGACCAAATTGATTTTTTTCATTTGAGATGACTCCAAAAAGTTTAAGAAATGATATTTGATATTAAAAACTCTCTAATACTACTTATCACAATATTTATCTTTGCACTCATACAAATATCCTTTTGCTAACATAAAGTGGTAGACCTAAAGTGATGCAACATCATAAGTAATATTATAAACTATGGACTTTACTTTCTATTGGAAATGGAATTTCAATTTATTCCATATAACCTTCCCCTCTTACAACCAAAACAAAGAGTATGGTTTTTGATACATAAAAAAGGTAATACCAAGTCATTGTGTTGCATAAAATAATGATTTTATTCTAACTTCCACTAAAAAGGATGACATGGAGAGGTTAACCCTTCACCTTTAAATTGGTGTGAAAGAGACATTCTCATTATTTAGATTTATCATTGACATGGAACTAATGGTGAGATAAATGGGATTTAGATTAGATTCATCTATTCATGTGGGACTTGATATAGATAACATAATAAAGGATTAATGTGTTGTTTTTTATGTGAGCTTGCATGGTGTCTATGGAATAGATTATTACTTTTTCCATGCATTCATTTTTCTAGAACAAAAAAATTGTTTCACTTTTTTTTCATGTAAAATTATTATTATACTCACCCTTAAACATTATATTTCTATTATACATAGAAAGGGTATATGGTGTGTTATGTGCACCACTACTCTTGCACATCATGCCTAGAATAATAAAATTTTATTTCATATTTTTTGGGGGTTAGTTATTATCTTCTTTTTGGTATGCTTTCTAAAATGTGTAGGAAGAAAAGAATCCATTTTTTTCATTAATGTAAGGTGAGATTTTGATGTTTTATTTCATCACCTTAAACTTCTCTATCAAATCCTTGTGTAAATTCTCAGTGTGATCTTAGAACTTGTTCATTTATTCATCCAATAACTACTCATAATCATTTTATTGTTAGAACATATTATATTCATAATAAAAGTGCATGATTGGTTAGTACTCATCCTTCATCATATAAAAACATCTTCTAAGACTTGATTATTACAAAATATTTTGCACGTAGACTTTCCCACTAGTGAGACACCATACCATACATCTTCAACGTGATGAAGGTGATATTCAAAACATCAATGAATTGAATGACTAAGAAATATGATTAGAGTTATTTAATTTACCCATATAATACTATAGTTTAGATATTTTCTTCAAGCACTAGGATATCAAGATTAGATTTTGATTTGAAAAGGGTCTACTAAAAAAATAGTGGATGTGTAGAACGTGTAGAATAAGTTGTTGGTTATGACCCAAGATACATAAAAAGTTCACGAAATTTACCAAGACATTAAGTGCATTGTTCCTAACATAGTTTAGATCCATTCTTAGGATAATATAATGAACTATATATTTATCACATCACACGTAGATAAATAAAAACACACATAGAGTTTGGGTATAATAATACCACTTTATTATATAACATGCACTAAAGCCAGAAGAGAATAATATAGAGATCATCTCACTTCATTCACATTGTTCAATTTGAGGAAGATGCCCCTATTTTTTAATTAGGTAGGATCATTATTTTACTAATATAAGTTTCCCACAATGAAAAACCTACTTTAATTAGGCGTTTAGATGATTTTGCCATATGTACCTAGCCATAATTAGAATAGTGCTATGCACAAGTCACAAAAATTAATGTACGATACTAACTTATGCTATGATTATAGTTAACATTTTACCTTAGTCATCTTAAACTTAAATGAGATAGAATATCTACACCAATAAAACCCCTTAATTGTAACTTAGAGATTTATTTATAAAAAATATGAGGTTGAACCCCAAACATGGGTCTTAGCCCCAGCGAAGATAGGGTAACTATATAAAATGAATGTAATTCAATCACCATAAATTCCAAAATGTATCTAGATATTCCACAATGATACCTAATAACCCATTAAACCATATGAGAAGTACTAAAACATGTTCAAATTTGATGGGTTAATTCATCACTAAATAAATTATCACTATATGTGTTGATACATAACAAAGGTTCCACTTTGTGAGTTGATATGTTGGTAAAAAATATATGGACCTTTTATCAAATTAACTTAGGATATTATAATATTATAAAGTTAGATAATTATGCATAATATATAATTTATTGGGCTTATATTTGGATAAGTACTATCATTTATGATAGTAAATAAGATACCCAATATCTATAAGGCAATCACATTTACCTATTATGTAAGAAATAATGAAAGGGAATCATTCTCTTTCCCAAGATACATATAACATGTCCCTCTATGTATTTTCCATCATGTTATCTGATGTCATAAATCATGTTATGTGATTCATATATCATGTCATTATTATTTGATATTGAGTTTCCCTTATTTAATTCTCTACATCACCTCTCTTATATATTCACATGTGATTTATACCTCAATTTCAATATGATCCAAGGTAGTTTCAAATTTTAATATGGTGTAAGATGATTTCTACATGGTAGTAGAGTGTTTATACATTGTACCACAACTTGTCTCTAATAACTCAAAGTTATGTATTTTTGATATTTTCTAAGAATCCCCACACATTTCTCCTAATTTATTAGTTAAAATCATCCTCCCATTTTCTAGGATAAGTGAAATATTTCATTTGGTATGAATCATCCTTTTTAGGAATTTTTAGCTAGTTATGAAATTTTATATAAATTAAATGTTTTATGGTAGTGGTGATATGTTTTTTATAAATTTCAGAGAAAATTAAAAATTGTGAATTATTTCATTGGGTAGGTTTTTTTGGAAATTTTTGTAAGTTGTGAACTCCTAAAAATTTCAAGTAAAAAAGTATTCCCTATAGTATCCATATGGTTTTTTTTCAACTTTTTACAACTTTAAAATTTCTATTTGTTTTTAATGGATTCTTCACCACACTAGATTTCAAATGTGTCCAAGTTTGGAAGAACCTAATAACTATTTTTAATGTGGTGAATTTATTAATGAAATAAGATTATTCAAATGCCTCTCCTATGTCTACAATACATAACCCCCTGTGTGTAATAACTGATCTACCATATTCCCAATGGCTTGGTCTATATCACCTACATCTAGCCACTGGGTTTCCATATGACCATCTAATTCTATCATTTATCCCCTTACATCTAGATACTAGTGTAATATATGACATTTTCGCTAAGGCAAATATACCTTAGTGGCTATTTGTAACTATACTTTTTCTATAACTACACTTTATGAGGCTTATCTTGAGAATCAAGTCACCAAGAAGGCTCCATTTTTATGATCATGTTTTAACACTATAATTTTGGAGTGGACTTACTATTACTTTCTAAAACTAATATTTTATAGAACTTCATTTTTTTGCTATAAAATGATGTGGGAAACCACTTTCATGGATATCTTAGGCCTCATATATTTTAAGCCATCAATAATTCATTCTTTCTATTTATTTTGAAAGTGCATGTCTACTGTTGTATATTT
>JARHVA010004644.1:1077500-1200000 GCA_037957365.1 Torreya grandis | reverse complement strand
TTTAATCTCATTGATGAGACTTCCCATACTTTGTTCTTTAGTACTTCTAATTTTAGTGATGATGCACCATGTTTTATGGATCATCTATCTCCCATTTTAGAATTTTATATCTCCATTTAGTTTAATGAGGACCCACCATGTCCTATGGGTTTGCCTTCTTGTAATTGTTTTCATTAAATTAATGGGAGTGCTCATAATGTGATATTTGGCACTTCAAAATTTTATGATTCTAATTATGGGAGTGCCCCACTTTGTTACTTAGATCTTCCACATTTTTTTTGGATATTAGTAATTCATATTTTAGGTTTATTCATCTATTGCATTCACTTTATATGGATAATAATTTGGTGAATGGTCCATGTACTTATTCTTAAATGAATTATTTGGTAGCATCCTTTTTGTTCTTATGCACAATACTTCTAGATCATTTCCACACTATAGCTTTGGACCTACATCAAGGATATTTATACTCTTTTATTTGCCTTCAGGTGTGGGAAGACTTAGATTAAACTACTTCTATCCTTACTCTTAATAATTTTATAAATCTTATTCAATTTATGTGGACCTCTTTTAACACTAACGTAGAGTCCTTTATCATAAATTATATAGTTTTAGAGTTGCATTCCTTCATCCTAGTTTGTATTTGGATTTTAATGAGTATACCCTTTTGAAGGGGGAGTTGTATCTCTAGTTATACTTTATTTTTTAACATGTTTTATTTTTTACATGAATACATGATAAGGAATAATTACTAGGATAGATTTATGATAATTCTAGGCATCCTAATTTTTATTATAAACCTCCCTAACTTATAATCAAAGAGGGTGTTAGTGGAATATTTATTGTACAATTTTATTAAGCTAACTTAGGTTATTTAAATGGCCTATATTTAGTATTCCCATTTATCTATGTTTATAATAATAGTAATATGTTTATTTAATTCATTCCAATATTTTTCCACCTCTATATAGTTAAATGATATTTACCTATTATGTAGATAATAGGAAAATGGATGTAAGTACTTGCCTTTCCTATCTATACCTTTATCTCATTGTACTTTATTTACCATGTGTGATTTTTTTTTCATATTTGATGTTTTTTTATTTATTACACATGATTTCATAGTTCATTACAATTCTTGGTAATATTTATTCAATGCAATCAACATGTTTTATTGTTCATTGTCATTATCTATAGAGTTATCATAATAAGTTTTTTAAAACTTGTCATTTTTCAAATATAAATTAAAACCTAATATTTATTTTTTGGATCATGATTCTTCATATTTTAGGGGTGTTGAACCATGCATTAAACTTCTCATGGAAATTAATCATTTTGTCTTATATGCACATGATTTCTTAACACCTAAAGTGAGATTCCTGTAGTGATTCTTCTTTTTTTACCATCCTTTATAGTTTTGAGTTATATTTTTTATATCCATTTTCTATATGTTTTCAATATCTTGATAGTTTTGTTTAGTTACCTTATGTGGAGCCTTGATCTTGTATCTCAAACATATGTTATATGGTGTCCAATTATATCAATTTAGATCAATTACAGAGGTTTATTAATCCACTCCACCCATTATGGATTATGGGTATTGGATATCCTCGATATTGGGAATATGAAATGTATGGACCAGATACTCTTCCATCCACTATTATGAAGCGAACCAAGATGTTTTTATTTTTATTTAATTATAAATAATTTGTATATTACTTAAACTAGGCCAATAGACTTTAGGCACTCGACCAACTATCTATATATAGGGGTCAGAGTCTCTATATATAGGGGGATATTTAGATAAATATCGTAAACTCTAACTCTATATTGTCATTATCCCTATATATATATATATATATATATATATATATATATATATATGTATGTATGTATATATCTATATATATATGTATATATATATATATGTATATATATATATGTATATATATATATATATATATATATATGTATATGTATATATATATATATATATGTATATGTATATATATATATATATGTATATGTATATATATATGTATATATATATATATATATATATATGTATATATATATATATATATGTATATATATATATATAAAGGATTTCCATATCTATATATAGGGGTTGGGTTACTCTGTTATGACCCACTCCCATATAGATATATAGGTTGAAAGCATATACCTCTTCATATAGCCAAGTTTAGATTTGAGGTTACATTATGGTTACCCATATTAATACTAACATACCCTAGTTATATATATATATATATATATATATATATATATATATATATATATAGGGGAATCTAGTCACATCTCAATCATATCATGTTTATAAAGGAGAGATGGATGGATGATAGATGATGGGTGGATGGATGCATCCATCTCTCTGTTATATATGTGATACAACCAATCATCAACCCCCACACCATAGATAGATTGATATACATATCTATCCCCCTATATAATTAATAATATATCTATGGGCTGGGAGGGCCCCTCTCTGTTTACATATGGATATATAAGGACTCTACTCTATACGGATGGGATTAGGAGAGGGGCATATCACTCTCCCTCGACCTCCCCTTTCCATGAGAAAGACCCCTACCCCCCCCCCCCCCCCCCCCCCCCCCGCCCCAATATTTACCTATATATATCTATTATCTAGAGGTAGGATCCACCTCTATTTAGATAGGGATCTAGGGGGTCTCTAGCATAGTGAAGATTGGTAGGGGAGAAGGGGCCTGATTTAGTAGATGTCTTATATTTGATTGGCCCACTACCATAATATCAAGTTAGTGAGCCATGTGATGGGAGACTTCCCTGAATTATTTATAGAGAACTTAATTCTATTTTATTTTTTTATACCACCATATTGACCATGGGTAATAGAGCTCTCTCATTTGGGTCTAACCCATAATTCACTTTTGACCATTTATTGACGGAACAACTATTATCTCTCAACAAATTTTTAGGGTTATTTATTTTATTTTTTTATTTAGTTATTAGGTATCCTTATGGCACATATTATAACCTTTTGACACATATTTATTTTTAAATATTTTACATGTGTACCTTATTAGTGGTAGCTTATGTGTCATATTTCAGAGAATTATAACCCTCATTTTTTGGATAACCTTCCTAATTTGTACTTAATATGGGATGTTGGTGAAATATATTATGAACCTTTCATTAATTTAGATTATGATATTATATTATTTTAAATTTATATAATTGTATCATTATGCATAATTTCATATGCTTTGGATTAAAATAAGCACTAGCCTTTATGCTATCCAACAAGACACCACTTCATAGGCTAATCACATTTACCTATTCTATGACGAATAAGAAAAAGGAAGAGTTATCTTTATAATATATATACCATATCCATATATGTATTATTAAACATGTTATATAATACCATACATCATAGCATTCAAATCACATCAACTAATAAAATTCACCATAGGGTAAATCTTGTGTCTAGAGTAGGTAGACCACAACCATTTTATTAATAATCAAAATAGGTACATAGAAAACGGTTCCAATATTCCATTAACATATAAATGTTCACCTTATGACTAATAAAAACCAAATACCTAAATAACCAACTGTCTATGGGAATTAAACCCATAAGATAGTTGTTGTTTTTAACACAAAACATAAAACTAGACTAAGTAAATGTAACTAAGATTATTTAATGTTGTGTTTTTATAAATAAATATTCATGTCCCTTTATAATTTATTTATTAGTAACAACCTAAACTATAGTGAAGACTTTGAAACAAGTCCTAATAAATCTCCTTATGATCTAGAGTTAGTTCTTTGGACACATGTCAAACATTTTTCTGAATTTTTCAATTTTAATTATGTCAAGGGATTTTGTGAAGATATCAACTGTCTGATTAGTAGATGGGAAATATATTGGATCAAGTAATTTATTCGACACCAAAATTCATAGATAATGATATTTGACATCTATATGTTCTGTTTTGGCATGAAATACTATATTTTTAGACATCTTGATTATAATTTGAATATTAATATATAATTGTGTATAATTAATCTGAGAAAGTTGAAGATCTTTAAGAATGCATTGAAAATAAAAAAATTGTCTAGAATCATCCCATGATATGATGTATTTTTGATTTTAATGATGAATTTTCCATTGTATCCTACTTCTTACAACACCATGCAATGGCATCTAAACCCATATGCATAATGTACCCTATTGTGGACAATCTATCATCCACACATATGCAAAATATGCATCACAATACCGAAAAAGTTTGAATTTCTTGTCATGGTGGTACTCAAAGTCATGTGTTTTCATCCCCTTAAGGTATCAAAGTAATATTTTTATTTCATGATAATGAATTTATATACGCTCATGCATAGACCCAACTAAAATTCCAACTATAAAGGATATATCAGTCTTAATAGTCATCAAGTATATCAAACCTCCCAATAACTATCAATATTTAGTGCCATAAAAAAAGGCACTAACATCATCCTTAGATAATTTTAAGTTGCTTTCCATTAGAGTGAGGGTATGTTTGCAATCATTCATGCCAAACCTGTTTAATAACTCAGAAATATACTTCATTTTTGAAATGAAAATACTTTGATATTTTTGAGTAACTTTTATACCAAGATAATAGTGAATAAATCAAATATCTATCATTTCAACCCCATATTTTAATTCCTTCTTCACAAACTTTTTTGTGATTTTCGTCATTTCCTATGATAAATAAGTCATTGACATAAAGAACAATAATTACCAATTTCTTTCCCTATACTTGAATATAGCAAGTATCATCAAATTCACTACATATAAATCTAATGTTAGCACGTAGGAATCCAATTTTTCATACCAATACCTAGGTGCCTATTTGAGCCCATAGAGAGATTTGATTAATTTACACACTTTGTGTTCTGAACCCACTTTATCAAAACCTTGGGGTTGTATCATGCAAACTTATTCTTATAAATAACCATTCAAAAAATAAATTTTAACATCCATATGATGTAATTTCCAATAATTTTATGTTGCTAAGGCAAGAACCATACGTATAGTGTGCCATTTGGTAGTTGGTGCAAATGTTTCCTCATAATCAATGCCTTATTATTATGGTTAACCTCTTAAAACAATCCTTGCCTTATGTTTATCAATAGATCCATATAATTTATACTTTAACCTATATACCCATTTACATCCTATGGGTTGAACATGTGGAGGAGGATCAACCAATACCCAGGTATTACTATTAAGAATGGCATCATTCTCATTTTGCATTGCATTTTGTCAAACCTATTCAGTATATTTTTGTCTGAATTGCATGTATCAATGGAATAAGGAGTAACAACCATTGCATAATTTACTAGTTTATGAGATCTCTTGAGACTTGTTAGACCAACTTCATTTGCTTTCAAGTCATAAAAATTATGTTAAACCCATATTAGATACTTTTATAAATTTTTAAGATCAAGAGTACTATAATTCTCTTAATATTCACCATTTGGAGGAGTACTTAGAGATTTTTCAACATTTTCTAAGCCATTATCTTGTTAAATACTCAAGGAAGTAGAATGAATGAAAGGGATACTTGTCTCATATGATAATATATGAGATTTAGCTTCATTATTCAATCCCTTGGCACATTCTCGAATCTTCCTCTCTAACATGTCATATTGTGAGTCAATCTCTATAGTGTTCATATTAATAAATTCATAAAATATCAAATCCATTCTCACTATGAATTTTCATGTATCTTGTGTAAGCAAATGATACCCCTTTTTATTTTTTGAATACCCAATAAAGATGAATTTTATACTTCAAGGCTCCAAATTTGTTATGTGTTCAGTAAGAACTAAAGCAAAGCAAAGAAATCAAAAAAAGTCAAAGTGTTTAACTTTTGGTTTAAACCCATGCCAAGCCTCATATGGAGTTTTACCCAAAAGTGCAGCTATAGGGGACCTATTTCTCAAATATAATGCAATAGTAATGGGTTCTACCCAAAACTTATCAGCAAGATATTTATATTATAACATATCTCAAGATGTACCCTCTAAAGTTTTATTCATTTGTTCAAAAACACCATTATATTGTGGATTATAAGTATTAATATATTGTCATTGGATTATATGTTCCCAAAATTTCAATTGAATTATACTCACCACCATTATCTTAACGAAGAGTAGCTAACTGTGAACCTGTTTATTTTTCAACTAAATGTAGCCATTCAACAAACTTAGTGAAAAACTATTATTTGTTTCTCATATAAAACACCCAAGTCATCATAGAAAAATAATTGATAAATAAACAAAATGCTTTCATCCTCCAATGTATAACTTTATCATGTCACAAATATCAATATGAACTAACTGTAAACATTTCATAATTCACCAAGAAGAATTCTTAAGAAATTTGTCCCTATTCCATTTTCTTAAAACACATGATTTACAAGGAATGTTATCTTTGTAAGAAGTGGTCAATCCATTTACCATGCCATATCGTTGTAAGTCCACCAAAGAGTAAATATTAAAATTTCCATAGAAGAGATGCCATAAACACTATGTAGACATTGTATTTGTACTTGTGTCAACGACTATTGTTAGTTCCACTGTGGGAAGTACTTTACAATGCAAATGAACCAAATTCCCATCCTCATAACATGTATACATTTTTTTGTATTCATCTTTCACTAAGTTAATATAAATGAGTCTATTTTCAAGCATAATTTGATAACCCTTATTATAAATACTTACCAAAGAAAGAATATTTTTTTACAATTTGGGAACATACCAAACATTCTCCAAGTATTTAATAGAACCATTGAGAATAAGAATATAAATAGACCCAAGTGCCTATGCATTATACATAGACTTATCTACCATGGATACTAGAGTGAGAGATGATTCTTTGAAAGTCCAAAATAATTCTCACCTAAATGTCATGTGTTTTATAGAACTAGAACTAAAACCCTATCATCTGTGAACTCATCTTTACCCTCGTATTCTAGATAAGCAATGTTTCTTAAATTAGTGAATGTAAATTCATGTGAAACATTTCCTAATTAATCATATTCATGGTCTACATATTTAACAGAGTTTGACTTAGTTAGTTTCTGTGGCCTCTAAATTTTGTCAAAAGGAATCCTACATTGACAAGCAATGTGACCAAATTTTCTACATCTATGAAATTAAATGTCTGATCTACCTCGACCTCTACCTCTATATGATTTGTAACCACTCTTCTATCACTCATCTCATTTGAATGATAATGGATATATTGTTGATTGGAATAGTTTTTTTAATTATATAATTTACCTCTATTTTAAAATCTTGTTCCTCAAATGAATGATTATTGATAAAATAATTCAAAATTAAAATATAGTAAATCAAATACGTTAAACACATTAATTTAAAATAAAAGATGAATTGTTCATAATAACCTTACCAATTCAATTGAATGTACCTTTAGGCTAAAATCTATTTCTATGTTTTTCAAGAATAACTCTGAAGAATGCTATCTGTATTCACTCATATAAAATAGTACTCCCTCAAAAAAAATGTTGTCCTCTGTGCTATCAAGTGCATGTTTGAATATAATATGCACAAAATTTCCAACTTGAATTTAATTATATTACTTGGACTAAACCTCATTCTATGGTTGTAGTGTGTAGTTCTAAGCATAGTCCACAATTGAAACAATGGAGTCAACTGGGAAGTTATAATTGCATAGCTTGAATTGATTATCTAACCATTTTTATTTGTCTATTTCTTTCATATTGGTAGATAATATTATTTTTAAATTTAAATTTGAAATGAAATATGGAAATTTTGGTCATAACTATCTCACATCTTGATGATTCTTTTTTATCTTTTAGCACATACTTTATAGATTTGTACTTCTTATAACCAAGTAGTTACTTTTGAAATTCATGTGAAATTTATTCATGTATACAACTGGTCAAATTTGATAAACCACCATAATTGTTACATGTTCCATCTGAACATTGTGTCAGGATCTTAACAAGAATAATTGATTACTTTTGCAAGCAACTAAACACGGAATTAAACCAGAATTGAAAGTAACTAGAAATCAGAATCAGCAAAGAATAAGAGATACAAGAAACAATGAAAACTTGTATTAAAATCTTCCAAAAGGAAATACAATTGAAGAAATCTCTCTTTCTTCCACACCTCTCAGATGTACAGATCTCTTTCCCTCAAGAGTTCTCTCTCATAATTACAAACATAATTCAGCTACTTGAATTGTCTATCATACATCTTTCAAGCTATGAAGATCTATCCCTATTATATAGAATTAGGGATCATGAGCTATGAATTCACAACCATTAGATACACCTCCTAATCAAAGGCTCAAAACAGTCCTACTAAAGATAGATATGCAAAATCAAGACTAACACTTAATCTTATCATGCAAACATTCTATTCATCCACGAAAATAGACTTTTGGAATGCACAGGTGACTGACGTCGGTCCCTGTTTGCCTACATATGACCGATGTCGACCGATCTATAACCGACGTCGGCAGCCTCTAGTCGATCCTTGACTGACATCGATCGGTCCTAACCGATGTCGGTGACTGTGTAACTCCAGCAACCTTACAATTTTCTCATCTAGTGAAGCTTTTAGCTCCACACCTCAACAATCTCCCACTTGGATATAAACAGCTGCACCTGTACTTGTATAGCAACATATTCTAGCTTCTCCATCTTCAAACTCAATCTTGAAGACCAACAAAAGTTGAATGAAGATTCAACTTCTCCTTTGTTACCGGCTTTGTTAACATATCAGTAGAGTTCTCATCTATATGGATCTTTTCCATCTTCAACTCACCATCCTCCAATACCTATCTAATGAAGTGGTACCTAAGCTGTATATGTTTGGTTCTTGAATGAAAGGCTGAATTATTTACCAAATGAATTGCACTTTGACTATCACTGTACAATCTGCAACTCTCTTTCCCCTTTCCCAACTCTTCCATGAACCGTGTCATCCATATCATCTCTTTGCTAGCCTCTATGACTGCAATGTATTCTGCCTCTGTAGTAGACAAGGCAACAACCTTCTATAACTTTGAAATCTAGCTAATTGTCGTTCCACCAACAGTGAACACATATCCTGTGGTGCTTCTCCTACCATCCAAGTCACCTGCCATATCCGCATCTACATATCCATGTAGAGAAGTATTTGACCCTCCATAGCATAAATGCCTACTGTTGGTCCCTCTCAGATATCTAAGAATCCACTGAACTGCTTTCCAGTGTTCCTTCCCTAGATTGGCCATAAACTTACTGACAACTCCCACTGCCTAGCAAATATCAGGTCTGGTACATACCATTGCATACATTAAGCTCCCAACTACAGAAGCATAAGGAACTCTACTCATGTACTCTACCTCATCATGTGATTTAGGAAATTGTTCTTTGCTCAACTTGATGTGTCCAGCCATAGGTGTACTTACTAGTTTTGCATCTTGCATATTGAACCTCTCCAACACCTTGTTCACATAATCCTCTTGAGATAAAATCAAACTGTGATTTTTCCTGTCTCTCTTGATACTCATGCCAAGGATTTTCTTTGCTACTCCCAAATCCTTCATGGAAAATGTATGAGCTAATTTTACCTTAAGCTCAGAAATATCTTGCATGTGTGAACCTGCAACAAGCATATCATCTACATACAACAATAGGATAATATATCTACCATTATCCAATCTCTTAAAATAAACACAATGGTCAGACTGACATCTATTGAAACCATGCTCAGTCATAAACCTATCAAATTTTAGATACCATTGTCTTGGAGCTTGTTGAAGACCATATAAGCTTTTCTTCAACCTGCACACAAGTTTCTCCTTACCTTTGACCCAAACCCTTCCAACTGATCCATATATATTTCTTCATCCAAATCTCCATGAAGAAATGTTGTCTTAACATCAAGCTGCTCAAGATGCAAATCCTCAATAGCAACTAAAGACAATACAGTCCGAATAGAAGTCATTTTTACTATAGGAGAAAAAATTTCACCAAAATCAATACCTGGTTTCTATGCAAATCCCTTTACTACCAACCTGCCCTTATGTCTCATTTGTCCATTCTCACCTTCCTTTAACCTGTAAAACCATTTGTTTTTTAGTGCCCTCTTACCCATTGGCAACTCAACCAAAACCCATGTTTGGTTCTTTTCCAAGGAATCAATCTCCTCATTCATGCCAAGCTCCCACTATTTTTGGGTTTCTACCTGCATTGCTTCATCAAAACTCTCTGGTTCTCCACCATCAGTGAGCAATAAGTAAAATAATGAAGGGGAATATTGAATTGGATTTTTACTTACCCTTTCTGACCTCCTCAAGGGCGTTTGAGACTCATTCACTGCTTGTTATCCACCCAAATTCTCTCAGTGACCGATCTCAATCATCTCTAGGTCTGTACCTGATCGACGTTGGTTCCACCCAACCGATGTTGGTTTTTGTCTGACTAACATCAGTTCTTGCATGACCGATGTCAGTTATTGTCTGACCTATTTTACCAATGTTGGTTCCTACCTGACCGACGTCGGTGTTTGTGTTTTTTTAGAAGTGATTTCTTGTGAGCTCATTTTGGATCACAATCTCGTCTAAATCTCCATTGCCCTGCTCAGAATCATTCAGCCTCTTGAGTTGATCACTGTACATCACTTTCTCATTAAAAACAACATCACGGCTTCTAATAATTTTTTTAGTTCCTAAATTCCACAATCAAAATCCAAAATCTCCAGAGCCATAATCAATAAAAGTGCACCTCATAGATTTAGCATCCAGCTTCTTTCTATTTTATTTATCAACATGCACAAAAACTTTAGAACCACAAACTCTGAGAAATGAAAGATCTACCTTTTTACCTGTCCAAGACTCTTCTAGAATTCCACCATCCAGAGCAGTAGAGGGTCCTCTATTAATCTGGTAAATTGTAGTGTCTACAGCTTCTGCCCAAAACTATAAGGGCAAACCAACATGCAACCTCATACTCTGTGCACACTCCAATATTGTTCTGTTCATCCTTTCAGCAACTCCATTTTGTTAAGGTGTCCTTAGAACCATCCTTTGCCTACGTATTCCATTCATAGAATAGTAACTTTTAAATTTATTGTTGCAGTACTCACCACCATTGTCAGATATAAGGCACTTCAATCTCATACCTATTTCATTCTCAACTAAAGCTTTCCATTTCTTAAATGTGTCAAATACATCAAATTTCTTCTTTATGCAATAAACCCATACCTTTTTTGTAGCATCATCAATGAAAGTAACAAAATACTATGATCCTCCAATAGAAGCTACCTGAGCTAGTCCCCACACATCTATGTGAACAAGCTCTAACTTGTGCTTCCTCCTTGTTGGCCCAGTTTTGAGAAACCTCACTCTCTTCTGCTTTCCAAAAATACAATGCTCACAGAAATCTAGATCTTTGCTTTTCAAATCTGAAAGCTTACCTTTTGACTTAAGAACTTTCATTCCCTTCTCACTCATGTGGCCCAGCCTATAGTGCCACAACTTTGCATCTACATCTAAAGTAGATAATACAGAAGGAGAATAATTAGTAAAAAAATTACATAAATAGAGAGTACCTTCTCTCTTACCTCTGGCTAATACAAGTGCACCCTTGGACACCTTCCAAGATTTAGCTGTGAGAGTTACTATGTAACCCTCATCCCCCAACTTTCCTATAGAAATCAGATTCCTCTTTAGGATGGGTACATGCATGACATCCCTCAACACCCATGTGTTGCCATTCTACAATTTTAGCTGCACTTTTCCTTTGCCAATAATTTGACAAGGCTCATCATCCCCTAAATAAACTTTTCCAAAATCTCCCTGGTCATAATCATTGAAAAATTCTCTATTTGGGGTAGCATGAAAAGAGGCACCAGAATCTACAACCCAAGATTCTATTCTATTATCCAAAGAAATTACAAGAGCATCTTGTGCAACAATACCTGAAACCTTTGCTTCTTTAACTTCATGCTGATTTTCTTCTTTAACCAGCAACCAACAATCCTTCTTTGCATGTCCTATCTTTCCACAATTCTAGCAGGTTATTCTTCTTCCATTTCTAGATTTGCATCTTCTTCGCATGTTTGACTTAGATCTTGATCTCCCTTGCTTGCCCTTCTCTTTTTGCCTTCCCCTGCTTTCAATACTTAAAGCATTACCTGATGATTCCCCTATGCTTTTTCTATGAGTTTCCTTATTCAAGATTATACTAACAACATCATCTACTTTCAAGATATTTGTAGCAGATGTAGTATTACTAACTGCAGTTACCAAACTATGCCAACTTTTAGGCAAAGAGAATAAAATTAAGAGAGCCTTAATTTCATCATCAAAAACTATTTTGACTGAATTTAACTAATTTACTATTGCATGGAAATCATTTAGATGACTAGATACAGATCCACCTTCTTGCATTTTCAAATTAAATAATTGCTTCATAAGATATACCTTATTTGAAGCTGAGGGCTTTTCATATAAATTTTCCAAAGTATCCATCAACTCTACCATTGTCTTTGCCTATGACAAGTTGGAAATCACAGAAGATGCCAGGCTCAACCTTATGGATCCCAGAGCCTTTTTATCAAAAACATTCCATTCTTCATCTTGCATATATATGGGCTTGCTTGAAACCCCACCCAATGGTAAGTACAAATCTTTCTAATACAGATAATCTTCTATCTGCATCCTCCATAATTGATAATTCTTGCCGTTAAACTTCTCCATTCTCAGTTTACTTTCTTCTACCAGTGCTATACTCCCACTCAAACAGAAGCCCCTGTGAGTGACCTATAATCAACACACACTAAACAAATTTGAAACCACTTGTTAGTGAACCCAAGCTCTGATACCACTTGTCAGGATCTTAACAAGAACAAATGATTACTCTTGCAAGCAACTAAACACGAAATTAAACCAGAATTGAAAGTAACTAGAAATTAGAATCAGCAAAGAATAAGAGATACAATAAATAATGAAAACTTGTATTAAACTCTTCCAGAAGGAAATACAATTGAAGAAATCTCTCTTTCTTCCACACCTCTTAGATGTACAGATCTCTTTCCCTCAAGAGTTCTCTCTCACAATTATAAACACAATTCAGCTACTTGAATTGTCTATCTTACATCTTTCAAGCTATGAAGATCTATCCCTATTATATAGAATTAGGGATCATGAGCTATGCATTCACAACCATTAGATACACCTCCTAATCAAAGGCTCAAAATAGTCCTACTAAAGATAAATACGCAGACTCAAGACTAACACTTAATCTTATCATGCAAACATTATGTTCGTCCACAAAAATAGACTTTTGAAATGCACAGGTGACTGACATCAGTCCCTGTCTACTTGCATATGACCGACATCGACCGATCCATAACCGATGTCGACAGCCTCTAGTCGATCCCTGACTGACGTCGATCGGTCCTAACCAATGTCGGTGATTGTGTAACTCCAGCAACCTTGCAATTTGCTCATCTAGTGAAGCTTTTAACTCTACACCTCAACACATTGTTTAGAAAAATATTGTCCCTCAGGTCTTTAATAGAAACAACTTTGGATTAATTATCTTGATGTTTTAGGTGGGGAAGCCTTCATACATTCCTGCACAATCTTGTCAGTATGTAAAATATAATGTATATGATGAATATATCAAAATGCATTGTAAATTCAACATTTACCCTAAAACAACATGTGGTGAAGACTTGGTTAATTTTAACATGGAAATGTTTTCACATATCAAAATACATTTAGCTAATTGATAATTGGCCATTAAATTTTTCAATAACCTTCTTATAAAATTTTGTTTGGGTCATGTCCAAAAAATGTTTCGCATATGGTTCATGATTTTTGAAGATGTTCTTATTTTAACATATTTTACATTAGATGAGACCCTTGTGTTCTCATGCTAAAAACGTTCAATTAAATGTATTGTTCCTTTAACTAATACCTTATCTTTTCATGGGAGTCTACCACTAAATTCCCAACAATCTATGAGTATAGGCTAATCAAGCCTTATTATTCTATTTATGACATTTATCAAAGTTTTTCTATTCAAGTTAAAGGATTTACTTATTTCACTAAGAATTCAATCTTTAAATTTTTACTTACTCACTATATATTTCATTATTACTTGTCTTGCCACATTAATATATTTTTTTCAACTTTTATTGCCTATTGCCTTAATGTGTTACATAGATTCTTTACTATTGCATTATTTATTATATCCATATTTGTTGTCCTTAAGCCTACATATTACATCATAGGGAATATTATTTTCATTTTCATTAATTAAAAAAATATTTGACATTATTGTGTGTGAATTTTTTGCTCAAATGCATAGTCCCATACATATTGAGCATGACATTTAACTGTTCTTTCTCACATTTTACCTTCCATATGTTTTGTTATTTTCCCATCTATTTCAACCAAATACCATAGTTTTATTAGCATTATCCTTAGAGGTGTGGTTTTAGGAGCTATATTTTATATCAAATTGTGTGGTGTTACCACTTCAACCATACAAGATATATTACATGGTTGGTTGGGCACAATAGACCCTGCAAGTTAAGTGAATTGATCTTCATTAGTGTAGACATGAATTAGGGTCATTAACTGATGTTGATTATAATAATTCTCAAAAACATTGTTATATATGGATCTTTCATTATATTTTATTTATACATATGTTTCTTTACTCATTACAAATTCATTACTTACATGTTCTACATTTCAAATTTCTTCATTAAAGGATTGATTAAGTTCTCTTATCTCATTTGAAAACATATCTAAATTAAATTCCATATATTTTGGCATGTTATTTTCATTTTAAATATTACTTGGTGTGAATTAAATACATTCACCTTGCCTAGAAGCTCTTACCGATGCTCTCCTATATGCTTGTCATTTTTGTTCTCTTTCTCTTTTCTCTTTAATTTCCTCATTTTTTACCTCTTTAATTGACCTTTTACGATGGCTTCCTAACCCCACTATTTATATTTATTGAAATAAGTCAATTATATAGTAAAATTTAAAGAATTTATAGTGATCGAGATAAAGTGAATATAGAATTTACATAGTTACAATAGTAAAAACTAGTTTAAAGTTTGTAAAAAGAAAAAAGAGTAAGAAAATTTCATGGGAATGGAGATAAATCCATGAATCACAAAGGGCATGCATGATTTTGAAAAGGATGCATGCCATTTGTGATTCAAAAATCAATTAGGCAAATGTATTTATAATGATGAGTAGGTTTTCAAAAGGCGTACGCCCTTTCTAAAGGGTGTACACCCTTTTTTAGTTTTTTAAAATAATAGATCTTTTCCCTCCAAATTTAATTTAGTTTTAGGCATGGGGTGGGGGGGGTGGGGGCGCCGCACGGGGGGGTGGGGTGGCGCAAGGTTGGGAGGGGTGAACCTACTCCAATTCCTTTAATGAACCTACCCATTTAATTTTGTGAAACATTATGTGTCTTTTCCATCTTTCGTGACCCATCTAATCACTCATATTTTATTATATGGATTTGTAGAGGGGAAATCATAGCTTTTAAGTGTGTGTGTGTGTGTGTGTGTGTATTTAATGTTAAACTATTATTTGTAATTATTACTTAATTTATACACAACATACCTCATTATGGACTATATACATCTTGTTAAAAATACCTTTATAACTTTTTGAATATTAATAAAATATTTATAAAACTTATATCTCAACAATATGCATTTTGTCAACTATGCTTTAAAAAGTATTATGGAGTTAAGGTCAAAATGTTATTTTCATACACTTACAATTTTAATTTTCCAATTGTATTAAATTATATATATATATATATATATATATATATATATATATAATTAATAAAAAATATTCTTGATAATATTTGACATTTCACATATCCATATATAAAGTTTCATACAAAAATTCATTCATTTACTAAAAAACGTGTGTTAGTACAAATGGATTCTTCTTATCTTTTCACAAAAAATGACAAACTTATTATTGTAAATACATATATTTCACAATCTTTTATCCTCTAGGTATTGAACAAAATTATATATTTAGAAACTACATTTAAAATGCCATAATTCATGTTCTTGTATCATTGTCAAAATCATTTTTTAAGTGTTTCTGACATTCTCTCCAATTTAAACTATTGTTATTTTCAGAAAATAAGTGTTGCTTTAAGAAACCCGCCACACCTAGACCCCCCCCTGCCCCGCCACCTGCCCTGCCCACCCTGTCCCACTTTTGTCCCCCATTATCCCACATCTACCCATAATTTTCATATTTACTTGAATCAAATCCTTTTTCCACCACATTTTTACCTATTGATTTTTTCTTATGTCTTGGTTCTTTTTTACCTTATCATTTTATTTTCTAATACAATTCATGTCGGGCCCTCTATTATTGTTCTTGTGTATCTTTCTACAAACTTTTCCTATGTGACTAAAAAAAGAATAAGAGACACATTTTATCAAGGGATTTTTATATTCATTTTTCTAAATTAATTCCTTTCCTTAAACCAAAAGGAAAATAGTTTTTGAGAATGATTTAGTGATATCCATTAAAAATTTAGTCCTTTCATAAATTACATGCATTTTACTTCTTGTTTTTTGGATACATGGCATAAAATTTTCTTAGATCATTTCCTCTATCCTTAAGGATTTTGAAATTCTAATATTTAAAATAAAAGGAATAAAATATTATCCATACATCTATGTTAATTTCTTCCTAATATTTACAATAAAAAGTATTCTTTTGGGTAAGAGAAAAGAGTTGGGGGGTCAAAAATTGGACACATTTTACATTCAAACTAATTTCAATATTTCTATGTACATAGTTTTAGAGAAGTGTACACACGATCTTGGAATATAATCTCAGTAATTACTAACCCAGAAATTCATACATAGTTTTAGTCTTTAGAACCATGTATGTAGTACTATTGTTATAAAATCACATACGTGAAGTAGTTTACTATTAAATTAGTATGCATAGACTATAAATAAAATAAACATTTAAGTATAATAAACTATATGTCTCTATCTAAATGTAAAATTATACTTTTAAGTTATATTTTATTTATATTCTTTAACTATTTTTGAGAGTGTTTTCAGATCTTTCAGAACTATTATCCAAATTCTAGGTTTTGGAGGATCCTATCAAATTTCAAACTTAGTCAGATTCTAGGGATTTAGAGTTTCATACTTAGCCATATTTTAGGGTTTGTATATTTCAAGAAGACATCATAAGATGAATGAAGGTTATATGAAGGGATGTAGGTATGATATAATAATATGAGAACATCTAACACAAAGTTCCATAAGTCAACCCCACCCCATTCCCTATGCACCCTTTAAGGCATACATTGGGAAAAAGGCATTGATGAGCCCCTTATGCATTCAAGAACCATATAATGCAAAATATAATACACAACATGACTTATAGTTATGTGATGAATTTCTAATAGTAATCCCATAGAGAAAACTCACAACTTTCTTCTTTCATTCCATGGATCATGGATATTTATACCATATTTTGATAAATTTAAGCATTTTTTACTTTGATAATTATTCTCTATTAATTGACCACCTTTTTCTTATTAATATATGATTAAAAAAATTGTTTTATACCCTAAAGCTTATGCCTTAAACCATCAAACCTAAATTTTAAACCCTAAACTAATTGATTTAACCAAAATTAAAATCATTTAAAATAACAATTAGGTTCACAAGGCTTAATTTGGTCCAAATCACATTATTATTTTCCCTAACTGACTAATTTACTCAATCTATGATGACATTGGGGTTAATTAATCCAAAAATCACATTTTGTAGTCATAAATAGGTTCAACAACCTCAAATTGGCCCTGATTACCTTCATGATTTAACTCTATATCCTAAAACCTAAACTTTGTACCCTTTACCCTAAGCAATAAACCCTAAACCTTGAATCAATTAGTTTAACCCCAATTAACATATTTTAGAGAAATAATTATTTCATAGGGATCAATTTGGCTTAAATTGCATCACTTATTACCTTAATTAACTAATTGGCTCAACATGTGATGGCATTGGGGCTAATTGTACCCAAAATAACATTCTATAGTCATAACTAGGTTCAACGAGCTAAAATTAGCCCTAATTTCCTTTGTAATTAGACCCTATACCCTAAGTCATTAACCATATACCTTAAATCATAAAACCTAAATTGTAAAATTTATAAATCCTAAGCCAATTATTTTAGCACTAATTAACATCATTTAACTAAGAAAAATTAAGTTCACAAGGCTCAGTTTGGCCTAAATTACATCACTAATTTCCCTAATTAAGTGATTGTCTCAATCTATGATGACACCAAGACTAATTGATCCCAAAATCATATTTTATAGTCACAAATAAGTTTAATATTCTCAAATTATCCCTAATTGCCTTTATAATTGGACCATATATCCTATAACCTAAACCCTATACCTTAAACAATATACCCTAAATTTTAAACCCTAAATCATAAACCCAAAACCCAAAACCGATAAATTTATCTCAATTTAACATCCTTTAGAGTAATAATTAGGTTCACAAGGCATAATTTAGCCCAAATTGTGTCACTAATTGCCCAATTGACTAATTGGCTTAATTTGTGATAACATTGGGGCTAATTGAGCCCAAAATCACATTTTGTAGTCATAACTAGGTTTAACGAGATCAAATGCCCCCAATTTCTTTCATGATTGGACCCTATACCCTAAAACCTAAACCTTATACCCTATATCCTGGAAACTAAACCTTAAACCCTAAATCAATTGATTTAGGCCCAATTAATTTTATTTAGAGTGATAATTATTTTCATAGGGCTCAATTTAGCCTAATTCATATAACTTATTACTCCAATTGATTAATTGGCTCAACTTGTGTGGTATTGGGGATAATTATGCCCAAAGTCACATTCTATAGTCAAACATAGGTTCAATGAGCTGAAATTAGCCTCAATTTCCTTTGTGATTAGACATTATACACTAAACCCTAAACCATATGCTTAAACCTTATACCATAAACACTAAACCATAAATCATGAACTCTTTAAACCCTAAACCAATAATTTTAGCCCCAAATAACATCATTTAGACTAATAATTAGGTTCACAATGTTCAATTTTGACAATATCACATCACTAATTACCCCAATTGACTAATTGGCTCAATCATATTTTGTAGTCAAAAATACATTTAATAGGCTTAAATTATCCCCAATTGCCTTTGAAATTGTACCCTATATCTTAAACCCTATACCTTAAACTTTAATCACTTAACATTAAACCCTAAATCATAAGCTATAAACCCTAAACTAATAAATTTATTCCAAATTAATATCATTTACGATAAAAATTAGGTTCACAAGGCTTAGTTTGGCCCAAATTACATCACCGCTTGACCTAATTAACTAACTGGTTTAATTTGTGATGACATTTAGGCTAATTGATCCCAAAATTACATCTTATATTCATAAATAGGTTTAATGAGATCAACTTGGCCCTAATGACCTTCATGATTAGACTATATACACTAAAACCTAATCCTTATACACTATACCCAAATCCCTAAACCTTAAACCCTAATCCCTAAATAATAAACCCTAAACCCTAAATCAATTGATTTGACCCCAATTAACATCCTTTAGAGTAATAATTATTTTCATAGGTGTCAATTTATCCCAAATAGCATCACTTATCTCCCTAATTGACTAATTGATTTAACTTATGATGATATTGGGGTTAATGATGCCTAAAATCACATTTTATAGTCATAATTAGGTTGAACGATCTCAAACTAGCCCTAAATGCTTTCACAATTAGACCCTAGACCCTAGACCCTCAACCATATACCTTCAACCCTAAACCCTAAACCATAAACTCTTTAAACTTTAAACTAATCATTTTATCCCTAATTAACATCATTTAGAGTAATAATTAGTTTCACAAGGATTAATTTAGCCTAAATCACATCACTAATTGCCCTAATTGACTAAGGCTTAAATTTATCAAAATATAACTAAAATATCCATGATATATAGAATGAAATAAGTGATGCATGTGTTTTCTTTTTGGGATTGTTATTAGAAATATACCCCATAACTAGAAATCATGTTATGTATGCCTTTGTATATTAGATGGTTCCTGTATGCATTAATGGCTCACCAATGCATTTCTCCTAGAGTGCATGCCTTAAGGGGTTCAAAAGGAATGGGGTGGGATATAATTGTGGCACTTTATGAGATATGTTCACATACTATTCTATCATACCTACATCCCTTCATGTAGCCTTTATAACTTCTGTGATGTCTCCTTGAAACCTTGAAACCTGGAAATATGGTTAAGTCTAAAAATATAAAACCCTGGAATTTGACTGTCTTAAATATGATATGATCCTCTAAAAACCTATAATTTACATTATATCTCTTAGAGGTCTGAAACCACTCTCAAACATCCTAAAATTTTATAAATAAAATACAACTTAAAGTATAAGAAACTATATGTCCCTATCTAAATTATGTAAACTTATACATAAATGATTATTTTATTTATATACTATGCATGCCAATGTAATAGTAAAATATTTTATGTACATATTTTTAAAGAATAAAACTATGTTTGTAATTTTAAAGACTAAAATCGAATATGCTATTTTAACAATAAATAGTAAAATATTTTACGTATATTATAAATATATATACGAAGTTCTATTGTTTGAAATTTGAAACACATTTCTCAATACTCTATAATGGCTTGGAATATAAATACTAAGAAATAGACCTAAAAGACCACAATCGAATGCATATTTTTGGCTAAAAATAATAAAGCTCAACTTTGGCCATGCCAAACACTATGAAATTTATCGATCTTTTTCTTTAAAATATGACTACAACATTGAGTCCAGTCTCCTATTTATAAATTTATAATTTTTTAATATTTTGTTATCTTAAGGTTATTATCTATATTATTTCTAAGTATGTCTTTTTATAGTGCTATATGCAAAAAATATACATGTTCATCTTTATTAATGTATCTTTTTATTCATTGTTTCAAACTGTGTGTGTGTGTGTGTGTGTGTGTGTACACACACACACACACACACACACACACACACACACACACACACACACACACACACACACACATATATGTAGGTATGTATACATATATGTATATATGTGTGTGTGTGTCTATATATATATATATATATATATATATATATATATATATATATATATATATATATATATATATATATATATATGTATGTATGTATGTATGTATGTATGTATGTATGTATGTATGTATGTATGTATGTATGCAAACTAGATGTAATTCTATACACTTTTAAAAAAACTAATTTTGAAATTTTTTGAGGTATTTAGGGGGGTTCACACAGTTGGATATACATTATTGATTATATTTTAGGGTCTGTTAACTCTTTAGATTATTAAAAAAAACCATTAATTAATTTTAAAAATATATAGGTGGAAAACTAGATGATCTTATCTAACATTCCACTAAAGAGTTTTAGAAAAAACTAAACGATGCTCAAAAATGATAGGCCACATGAAAATTTATCTACTCTATCTTTTATGAAAAATGATACTACCTATTCAAAATTATAATTTTTTACCTACTTATACTAGACCATTTCAAAAAAATATTAGTATTTTAAAAACTAGACTTGAAATGTTACAATTCATGTTCCCATGATGTCTTCAAATTTTGAGCTTAGGTTTCTCAAATAATCCATACAAGTTGAGGTTTATTGTTTTTTTTTTATATGTGTACACTTAAAACCCCCTTTAGGCCCTAATTTGCATTCACTTTTGTTTCTAATCTTGAACATGGTCATTCCATCAACACTTATTTTTTCATTCATTTTCATTAAAAATTCCACTTTAATTATCCCATATGAACATATTAAATTTGATTTGGAACTAAAACCTTATAATTATTAAGTACCCTTTCATTTAGGGTTTTTGCCTTCTAATATTTCATAATATTTTTCAAATGTTTTTTTTTTTTTTAAAATCGACATACACGTGTATCATCTACCAATCATTTCTTAACATGGATCCTGATAAAAATTTATAGATATTTGCATCCACATAAAATAATTTTTCCAAATGCAATGTCAACAAACATTCTTTCATTTTAAAATATAAACCTTTCCCCTTGATCAATTCTGGGGAACTTTAGATCTGACTCTTTTTTTGTGGGGTGGGGGGAGGATTTCAAATTTGAATCTAAATTTACTCCCTTCATAATATTTTTGTGAAACTAACCAAATTTAAATCCATATCTTTTTCTTATCAATCATATATTATCCTCTAAAAATCCATCCATTGTATTTAGTCCTTCCATGAACCATATTCATTCTCAATTTCATGAATCAAATCCCAAAAACCCTTGCTTTCCTTTACTTTTTCTTCAAATTTATCCTTCTATTTTTCCTCTTCTTATACTCTAATACTTTTCTTATTGATTTTATATATCACTTCAATCATTTGATCCTTATTCCTCATTTAATTTCATAACATTTCAATCTCTAAGGTTTAATAAATTTAGTTTTATAATTTCTAGTCATCCTCTTTTTGCCTCAAATATTACTTATCTAGTGTTTACAATTTATTTTAACATATATAAAAATCTAAGAACTAATCCTATTTTTTTTTAAAATGTGTAAAATGAACATGAAAAACATGTTCGATGAATTGAAATGGCCACTTTTAAACCCACTTAGTTATTCTTACCCATCATGAAGTAAGATGTTAAATTTCACATAATAGATATCGATTCACATTATATGACTATGGTTTATGGTCCAAATGACATGATTAATGTAATTCATCTTGAATAATTTATTAGCTGATTTTAAAAATCCTTCGTGATTGTATTTGAGTTTGCAAGGGTTTTCTTCAAATTCCAAGTGCACTAACAAATGACTCACTTAAAGTTTTGAATACTAAATCATTATTGAAGATGACTCTTTTGATTCATTTTTTTTATTATGACTTGAATTCACAAGGGTAAATTTTGATTCATGATATTGTTTGGAGGTTACATGTCATGCTTAAAGTTAATAAGGTTATCACTTTGAATCAAATATGTGATAATATAATAAAACTGAGAAGATTAAGTATCACATAGTAAATTATTTTAATTTAAGGACATATAAGTACATCTTTGTAAAAATTAGAGCTTATAATTAATTTTTGAATTGATAGTGTATGTATGAATTTTTTAGAGTTTATATATAATTTTATAGTGTCTTGCAACTTCCAAGATAAGCCTTAGTGCTTGAGGAATATTAGCAGTGATGTTTTGGTCAATCATAATTTGAGATTGAAAATGAATCAAATGAGCTATTAGGTTCCTTTCTCTACCCCTTCATGTCTTTACATTATCTATCTCATAATAAGGTATCACAAAATAAGAATCACAAGATATATCTCTAGAAGTTAATAAGAAAAGTATTACAATTTAAAAAGGATAAAGACATTAAACATTTTCTTGACATAAAACCCTATCATGTTTAGAACCATATGCTAGTGTTTTATGATATATAGCTATAAATTTGCATTCAAACATTGATAAATGTTTTCATAGTAACCACGTCATCATCCATAATAACATGCACAACCTAAAAATCCCATGTATATACTAACATAAAAGATATAGTTATAAATGAATGGCATCTATCTTTGAGAAATAATAAAGTACACTAGAAAATACAAGTTATATAATAGAAATAATGGATACAATGGGATTTATGTGACACTAAATACAAACCTATGGAATAAATAAGAGTGAAACTAGGGTTAATGAAAGATAACAGGGTATTGTTTAAGAAAAGGATACTATATGGAGCAAAGTATAGTGATGGCGATTTTGGGGAGGTAGAATAATCACAAAGAACTAAGGATTAAATGATGGATAAATAGATATATTTAGCTATAAAAAATCATATGTATAAATATCTCAAAAAGGGTTAACCATATTATGGAGAATGTAAAGAAATGTGGGTTCATCAAAATTTAGTATGGTAAAGTTTATTTAATTCAATATATATATATATATATATATATATATATATATGCAATACAAAAATATAATAGTATAAAAAATAAATAATTGTGCAAAATGGAATGTATTGAAATACTTTAAATTGATCAATAGAAGATTCTAATATAAATACATACATATATCCAACTTTTTTATTTTTAAGATAACTGTGTGAAAATAGGTTTGGATACTAATCCATAAATAACCCATAAACATTATGATGAATAGATAAATTAAATAAAATTACCAAAAGTGGGCTAGAAAGTTCTTGGTTTAACCAGACATGAGCTGGGGCACTCTTGATGAGATAAAAATATCTTAGTCAACAACAAATGCCCCTAGTAAACTATAATATTTTACGAAACAATTTTATTATTGATTTTAAACTCAACTCTGATTACCATGCTATTTTGGTAAAAATTCATTACATATCTCCTAAAATTATTCTCTTTCTTTGCAACTCTAAATCGCCTTCAACACACCTCAAAACCATATAAGGGAGGATGGGTGGATTCAAGGACTTACCTCAATTAGACTCCCATTAAGAAATAATTTTTGAAGATAATTTTTTATGGTCAATTATGTCCAATTGGTTACACGTTTACTATAGTAATAACACATGGGATCTCTACTCAAGGTAGGACTAATCTTTGTAGAGAACTTTTAGAGATAGTTAGTTCTATTTCCTAATCTAATGATAATCAATCTAAAATAATTACATAAAAGTAAATTTATGAAGGAAAAAAGTTATAAGAATACATAAAAATAAAATAGGTGATGAACCAAAATAGAAATGGGATGATCTATATCTTGGTAAACATAGAGCTAACAACTATGCAAGAAGGGAAATAAACACAATTTAAGAGAAATAATACAAAGGGAATGATGTAGTCTTCATGTAAACATTAGATTTAAATTATTAGATAAAAACCAAGGGATAGACAAATAATAATAATAATAATAATAATAATAATAATAATAATAATAATAATAATAATAATAATAATAATAATAATAATAATAATAATAATAATAATATATTATATTACTTTCATAAATTATGCACAATTAAACTACATTTCAAGAGAGGGCTCAAGATTTTTTTACATAATAGAAAGCACAAACTAGATATTACTTGTCAATAGAGACTTAGGCTAAAGTCTGAATATAATAAAATATTTCATATAAATGAATATTTTATAATATAAAAATAAATAAAATTCTAATTGTTTCTAAGTACTTGAGAGAATAAAAATCACTTTTGAAAGTTTGATTTTTAACTTGGTATAATAGTCAATCTTTCTTAGGTCATGAATCTTTATACCAACCCTTTCTTGATTTGATATGGCCTCTTTGATCAATAAGCCATTGTGAATTTACCTCCTCTATTCCCTATCTAAGTATTATCCACTATATTTAAAAAAAAAAATGAATAGGACCTTGTCTCTCCAGAGTACTCTTGGATTAAAGTTATTCAAAGTAGGTTTTTAGATATTTTGAATTACTGCTTGTAATTTAGTTTGTGGGGAGTGGGGAGTGGGGATGGGATGGAGGGGGCATTGAAATCAATGTTATAAATATCATGTCATTGTGCAGTGTTTTGAGTTAGATTGTCAATTGTAATGAAGAGACTTAACTTTTTAAACAAATTATAGTATTTTTCTCATATTTTATTCTTCTTCCAAATGTTTTTTATTTTATTATTGGTAAAATATGGGTTTTGAAAGGTACCCTCCCATTTTAAAATAGAGAAAAATATAAACCATATAAAACATAAGGGACTTTTATATCAACAAAACATGGAGCACCAAAACATGTAAATGTGACTTAAAGAGCTAGAATGATCAAAGACAATCTACTCATACAAACAAAAACAAAATAATGAAAAATTAGAAAACAAATAGCTAATATCCTCCCATGATATTTTCAAATATAATATTCAATGGTTCCATCTCCTTCTTACCTTAACCCCTTTTCTTTTTACTAACTACCATCCTCCACCATCCCCTTCATCAGGGAAAATGGGAATATTTACTTTCAATGAACCAACTAAAAGAATGTTTAATAAAGCATGAGCCTTCATATTGTTTACCTATTATGTTGTTATGATTAATAAAGAAATAAAGGCCTTTCTATAAGAAAGCAAGATGATCTATAGGAAAATTAGTAAAAAACCACAAAACATCTCTAATAACAGAAACGAGATTAAAAAATGCCCAAAATATTGGAAATATTAATTATGCATAGCTAGGCATCATTGCCCAAGGGAATTGCATTAACTATTTTTTTTGTTGATGTTAACTATGACATGTATAAGTTGTAGTTGTAGCATAGCTAGTTTAGAAAGACATAGGACTCATTTTGTGTAGTATGTACAGCAGAAAGAGAAGGGGTAGAGTAAAACCAAAAAGAGCAAAACACTCTAGAATAGATATACAGTGAATGTACTAAGTTTTATGTGCAGTTGTAGTTGTTGTGTTTCTTGTTAATGAATATATGAATATAGTTGAAGTTAGTTTGTGTGCAGATTTATTTTTATAATAGTTGTATTTTTTATTTTCTCTTACTCCATTTTTTTTTTGGGTTGTTTTATTTCTTTGGTGTGCTTTATTTATGCATTTAAAGCCTCTTTTAATTTTTTCTAGCATTGAGTAGCAATAGTATCATTGATGTAGCTCTAGTTTAAATCCTTCATCCAGTAGTAGAGCCAAAGTAATCTTTGCCCTTCCATTTTTATAATTTATTTTGAAATCCATTAATGGCCTCCATGTTTGGTGCATCTTTATCGAGTCTACAAACCCCTATTTTCATAGGAAAAAATTATGAGTATTGGTCTTTAACTATGAAAGCATTGTTTTGGTCTCAAGACATATGGGAGATAGTTGAAAATATTTATGTGAAACCAACAAACCAAGTATCATATAACACCCTTACATAAGCTAAGAAAGACGTTTTGAAAGAACAGAGAAAGAAGGATGAGAAAGCTTTAATCTACATCCATCAATAAATGCATGGAAGCATAATCCAAATATTAGTAGCAAAAAATCAAGCCAAGGAGGCATGGGATATGCTAAATATTACTTACCAAGGTGTGGACAAGGTAAATAATTCTAAATTACAACTCTTTAGAAGATTTTTTGAAAATTTATCAATGAAAGACTCAGATTTGATAGAATCTTTCTTTACACATATTTTTGCTATGATTAATCATATCAAATCTCATGAAAAGGTCATAGAGGATAGGAAGATAGTTGAGAGGGTGCTTAGAAGTATTCCTTCTAAATTTGACCCTCTAGTTGTGGCTTTAGAGGAAACCAAAGACTTGAGTTAGTTTTTTGTTGATGAGCTTTATACCTCTCTCATCAATCATGAATATATACTAAATAGGTCAAACATCTCATTGGAAAATTCATTTCCATCTCAATAATATATAATCCATGGAAGAGGATGGAAAAAATCCAGTCCTAGAGTTAGAGGGAGTAGTTCTCCTAGAGGTGGATGTCGTAGGAGTCCTACAAATGTTGGTGGTAGAGGTCAAAATAATAATTTCAGTCACCACAGTGGCCCAAATTTTGACAAGTCACACATTCAATGTCATTATTATAATAATTTTGGGCATTATGCTAATGAATACAAGAAAAAATAGTATAACTAGCACAAACAAAGTCAAAATCAGTCAAGTATCACTCCCACAAGCACTATGTTTATTGCATACACTAAGATTGCTGAAACAATTCCTACAAACATCCCAATTGAGTGAAATATAGTCCAATAAAGCCCATGTGACATATGGTATTTGGATTCTAGTTGTATCAATAACAGGACAGGTAATGTAGATTTTTTTTCTAGCTTGGATGAATAAGTTCAAACTGATGTCATACTTGGTAACAACAATAAGGTCACTATTTTGGGTAAAGGTATAGTTAATATTCTAACCAAAAAATGGAAGCATAAAGTTATGTGTGATGTATATTATGTTTTTATTCTAAAACATAACTTAATGAGTATTGGTCAGTTGGTAAAAAAAGGCTATAGAGTGTACATGGAAAATAATGATTGTGCGATTATGGATAGGTTTCCAAGAAAATAACTAATTGCCAAAGTGCAAATGACTAGCAACCGGATGTTTTCCTTGAGGATAAGGCTGAATAGGAAGGAAAAAATATCCCAATCTATTCATAAGACAAATAATGTGCATTCATGAACTACCTTTAAGGTAGAAAATAAAAAATCAAAAGCTTAAATGGATTCTATAGGTTTAATAAATTCAGCTCTGGAGTAACTCAATTTAGCTCTGAAATAATCCAATGTACATTCTCAAGTGAGCAAATTCAGCTCTGAAGAAGCAAAAGGTATTGGTGGAGAAATTCAAACATAATTTAAATCAATTGTAAAGGATGATTCTTGGTTGTAACATTTCAGATTTGGGCATTTGAGATTTGAAGGGCTGAAACTACTACATATGAAGAACATGGTGAAAGGTTTGCTATTAATTAAGAAACTGGAAAGATTTTGTGAAGGTTGTATCGTAGGCAAAAAACATAGAGGGTCTTTTTGGTTTGGAGAATCAATAAGAGCAAGAGCACCTCTTTAGATTACTCACTTAAATATTTGAAGGCAAATGCAAACACCCTTTATAGGAGGCTGCACTTACTTTTTTTTATGATTTTGTAAGGAAAACTTGAGTATACTTCTTAAAACATAAGTCTAATTCATTTACTAATTTTCATTAGTTCAAGGCACTTGTATAAAAGCAAAGTGGATTTTACATCAAGGTTTTGAGGACAAATAGAGGTGATGAATATATTTCTTATGATTTTCTAATTTTTTATAGATCACATGGCATACACAAGTAATTTACAGCCTATTATATACCTCAATAAAATGGTGTGGCAAAGAGAAATAACCAAACCATTCTTGGAGATGGCATGTAGTATGTTGATAGCATCACATTTACCTAATGAATATAGGGTTAAGGTAGTGGAAACTATTATTTATATAATGAATAGGTGCACAATAAAAGTGTGAAGAACAAAGTCCCTCAAGAGGCTTGGACAAGTAAGAAACATAGTGCTTCTCATTTTAAGGAATTTGGTTATGTTTCATATGCACATGTTCCAAATGATTTGAGAAAGAAGTTAGACCATAAAGGAAAAAAATGTATATTTTTAGTCTATTCAAAGAATACAAAGGCATATAAATTGTTTAATCAAATCACCAAGAAGGTTATAATCAGTCGTGATATTCATTTTGTGGAAAATGAAGTGTGTGATGGAAGTGTAGAGAGGATTGTAAACATTATACCTATTATTCCTCATGATGATGTGGTATATGAAGTGTTTCCATCATCAAGTACAACTCAAATAATATCCCCTTCCATAGCTCCACAAGTTATAACTCAAACTATAGCTCCATTCATGGCAAGGATATATTCAAGGTTTTTTCAAACACCAAGAGTACATAAAACTCCATAGGTAACCACAACATCATCTACATTAGTTGACATCCTTGGAGGAACTCTAACTAGCACTCCAAGTAGTTCTACATCTTCAGATCCAACTCTATCAGGGATGTTGCCATGAAAAGTAAGTAGTTTGAGTGAGTTGTATAATGTTTATACAACAAATTCATTTTTAGTCTTTCATTTATTTTATCATGTAGATTATCTATTAACATTTGAGGATGGTGTGAGTGATGATACATGGGCACAAGCCATAGATGAAAATATTGAATCCATTAAGAAGAACCAAATATGGGACTTGGTTGAGTTGCTTGATGGCAAGGATGTTATAATTGTAAGGTGGATTTATAGGACTAAACAATATGTTGATGGAAAGGTGCAAAATCATAAAGAAAGGCTAGTTGCAAGGGGATTAACACAATAGCTCAGAGTAGATTTTAATGAAATGTTTGCTCCTATTGCATGGTTGGACACAATTAGAATTGTATTGGCCATTACTACCCACAATAAGTGGCATGTGTACCAAATAGATGTGAAGTCAAAATTTCTAAATAGATATCTAGAGGAAGAAGTGTATTTTTAATAGCCACAAGGCTATGAGACACTAGGTCATGAAAATAGAATATATAGGTTGAAGAAGGCACTTTATGAATTAAAGCAAGCTCATAAAGCTTGGTACAAGTGCATTGACTCTTATCTCATTCAAAATGGTTTCCAAAGAAGTGGTTGTGAGCCAACCTTATACATCAAATTTAACAAGCAAGTAACATTCTAATTATTTGTTTGTATGTAGATGATCTAATCTTTACCAAGGATCTTAGCATAGATGTTTTCAAAATAATAATGAAGAGTGAATTTAAAAATATTGATTTGGGGCTTATGAGATGCTTTTGGGGAATAGAAGTATATCAATCTAATGCTCGTATATTTATTTCTCAATCCAAATATGCAAATGAAATCTTGAAGATATTTAATATGTTAAAGTGCAAGGCAGACCCAACACTAGTCATGATCGGATTAAAGCTAAACAAGTAGGATGATGGAACATGTGTGGATGATATGTTGTTCAAGAGGCTAGTTGTAAGCCTTATGTATTTGATGACCAAAAGGCCATATATTATGTATGGTGTAAACCTGATTTCAATGTTTATGGATTTTCCAAAAGACTCTCATTGGCATGTCGACAAGAGAAAATTGAGGTATGTAAGTAGTACAAAAGATTCTGGCATATTGTATTCCACTTCAGATGACTTCAGTCTTATTAGCTACATAGACAGTGATTGTGGTGGTAGTATAGATGATCAAAAAAGCACTTTTGGGTATGCTTTTCATATTGGTATAGGTGTTGTGTCATGGGATTCAAATAAATAGCCTACTGTAACTCTTTCTTCAGCTAAAGCTGAGTATGTGGTAGTCACTAGTGTAGCTTGTCAAGTTGTTTGGATGTAAAGAATGGTGAAAGACTTAATGAAAGATCAAAAAGAAGCCACTTTTGTATTTAAAAAGTTGTTTAGGATATTTTGATCATGTAAATGTATATAGCTCTGAAGAGATCTCCAAAAATACTACTCCAAATATATATGCTTCAAAGATAGATGCTTTGAAGACTACTCCGAACATAGATGCTCTGAAGATGTGCTCTGAAGTTGCTCCAAAGATATATTGTAACAGCTCTAGAGTAGTTTGATGCAAATTTTTGATGATCCCCAGTAGTTCAAATTAAGGGGGATTATTAGAAATATTAATTATGCATAACTAGGCATTTAATGTCAAAATATTTTATTTGATTATCTATGTTTTGTTTCACTGGCCAACGTATTTGTATTAAATGTTTTTTTGATATTAACCATGTCATGTGTGAGCTATAGATACACATTTAAATATTATTTGTTATCTTTTTACCTTGAGCCCAGTGTAACTAGTCTAGAAAGAGATAGAAGGAGCCATTTTGTGAAGTATATATAGTAGAAATAAAAGGGGTAGAGTATAACCACAAAGAGTAAAAAACTCTTGAATAGATATATAATGATTGTATTAAGTTTTATATGCAGTTGTAGATGTTGTGTGTCTTGTTAATGAATATATGGATATAGATGAATCTAGTTTGTGTGCTAATTTGTTTTTCTAACAGTTGTAGTTGCTCCTTTCTCTTGCATTATATTTTTCTTGGGTTGTTATATTTCTCTTTTGTGCTCTATTTATATATTTAAATACTCTATTTTATTTTTTCCAACATTGAGTAGAAATAGTATACGAGTTGTAGCTATATTTTAAATTCTTCATAAAAGCCAAAGATCTAATATAAAACTAGCCAATAGAAATTACGAAAAGCAAAAATTGGTCTTTCAAGAGAAGAAGACCATCAACCAAGACTATATCAATAAAACTGTGCATCTAAAAAAATAATGATGGAAGCACCCTCAAGAAGAAATGTCCATAGTAGGCCTGTTGGATCACCAAGTCTCATCTATTTGCTACTATTGGTGATCTACAATCACCTATCATAATTTACCTTCAAACATAAGTTTTTTTAGCACTGCCTATTTACATTTTAGGAGGTTAAACAAGTTTACCATCCTTAAAATCATATCTTTCATGGGGTCAAAGAGATGAACATTCCATTTATCTTTGTCAATTTTTCTAAACCCTAAATTAGGATAATAATCATCATAGCTTAAAATTTAATGTCCTTTTTATTTTTGCTTCCATAGAGACTGATCACCATTAAATGTTTCAAAAGTCATAGGTCTAATAACAGAGGGAAAGCTATGCCAGTGCTTAACTATTGATTGTTCCTCCATAGAGGCTAATCCCCATGAAGAGTTCCAAAATTCATAGGTCTAGTAATAGAGGGAACACTATGTTTAAGAGATGGACTGCTAAGCAAATTTGAGGTCAAGTTATTATCCTCGAGAGAAACATTAAAATATTGTAGAACTGAATCAAGTTTATGATCAAGTGTTTTAGAACTAGGAAAGAAATTCACTAGATGTTGAAAAGGGATGGGCTTTGGTGGTGTGTTTCCCCCTTCTTTGGATTGACTAAAGGATAAAAAAGTGTATGGCAGGATCTAAATTCTTTTCGTTAATTGCCTCTTTGAGAACAAACCTAAGTAGGTCTGGATTCTAAGCTCTGCCCTCTTACCCAACTCAATTTCCCTAATGTAATGTATAATGTATATGAAATCAAACAATGAGGAAGGATTAAAAACATTATAAATTTTATTATTACTTATACAGCCAAGGAAGGAAATTTATGATTTATCCTATCACCTAGGTTTACTACAAGAATTCTCTCCTCTTCCAGCTATAGAATGTGTTGTCTTCTTAATATTCCCTCCTTGTGTAAATATTCAATAAGGGAATTAGATCAAGGATGATGACAAAAAAAGATGAAAAATGAACCCAAATGAAAAAAATAATGATGAGGCTCCCAAAATGAACAAAAAACCTTAACATGTTGATGGAAAGGTGCAAAAGAATAAAACAAGGCTAGTTGCAAGGGGATTCACATAATAGTCCAGAGTATATTTTAATGAAATATTTACTCCTATTTCATGGTTGGACATAGTTAGAATTATATTTTCCATTGTTATCCACAACAAGTGGCATGTGTACCAAATGGATGTGAAGTCAACATTTTTGAATGGATATCTAGAGAAGTAAGTATGTTAAATAACCATAAGGATATAAGATACCGTTTCATGAAATAAATTATATAGGTTGAATAAGGCACTTTATGGATTAAATCAAGCTCATAGAGCTTATCACATCCTCATTGACTCCTATTTCAATCAAAATGGTTTCCAAAAAGTGGTTGTTAGCCAACCGTGTACATCAAAGTTAAAAATTAATGTAAAATTATAATTATTTATTTGTATGTAGATGATCTAATTTTTATCGGGGATCTTAGCATAAATGCTTTCAAAATAGTAATGAAGAGTGAATTTGAAATGACTGATTTTGGTCTTATGGGATATTTTTTGGGCATCGGAGTCCATCCATCCAATGATGGTATACTTATTTCTCAATACAAATATGTAAATTAAATCTTAAAGAGATTCAATATGCTAAAGTGTAAGGCAGCCCCAACACTGGTCATGATGGGATTAAAGCTAAGCAAGGAGGATGATGGATCATGTGTAGATCCTACATTGTTTAAGAGGTTGGTTAGAAGCCTTATGTATTTGTTGACCACAAGGCCTGATATTATATATGGTGTAACCTTGATTTTAAGGTTTATCGAGTCTCTAAAAGACTCTCATTAGTAGGTCGATAAGAGAATATTGATGCATGTAATCGGTACAAAGGATTTTGGCTTATTATATTCCACTTTAGATGACTTTAATCTTGTTTTTTATATGGACAATGATTGTGGTGGTAGTATAGATGTTTAGAAGAGAACTTTTAGGTATGCTTTTCACTTTAGTAGAGGTGTTGTGTTATGGGCTTTAAATAAATAGTCCATTGTAACTCTTCCTTCAGCTAAATCTGAGTATGTGGCAGCCACTATTACACTTTGTCAAATTATTTGGATGCAAAAAATGTTGATAGACTTAATGCAAGATCGAAAAGAAGTGACTACAATATTTTATGATAACAATTCAATCATTAACTTGTCCAAAAATCATGTTTTTCATAAGATAACTAAGCATATTAATACTAAGTATCATTTTATTAGAGAGCTTGTCAACAATAAAGAAATTTGCCTGGATTTTTGCAAGTCTGAAGATCAATTTACTGACATATTTACAAATCCATTGGCAAAAGAGACATATGAAGTATGAATTTATTTAAGTATTTTTTATCATGTAAATGTATATAGGTCCAAAGAGAGATCCAAAAATAATGCTCCAAAGATAGATTTGCTCTAAAGATTTGCTTCAAATATGTGCTCTGAAAATGATGCTATTAAGATGTGCTCCAAAGAAAAGCTCTAAAGATGCTCCAAATATTTGTTTCAATAGCTTTGGAGTAGTTTGATGTAAATTTTTGATGATCCCCAGTAGTTCAAATTAAGGGGAGTATTATAAATATTAATTATGCACAGTTGGGCATTTAATGTCAGAATATTTTATTTGACTATCTATGATTTGTATCATTGCCCAAGGGATTTGCATTAATTTTTTTTTGGTTGATGTTAACCATGTCATGTATGAGTTGTAGCTACACATTTAAATATTATTTATTATCTTTTTACTTTAAGCCCAGTGCAGTGAGTCTAGAAAGAGATAGAAGGAGCCATTTTGTGTAGTATGTATAGTAGAAATAAAAGGGGCAAAGTATAACCACAAAGAGCAAAAAACTCTAAAATAGATATACAATGAATGTATTAAGTTTTATGTGCAATTGTAGCTATTGTCTGTCTTGTTAATAAATATATCAATATAGTTGAAGCTAGTTTGTGTGTATATTTTTTCTAATAGCTATAGTTGTTCCTTTCTCTTGCTCTTTATTTTTTTGGGTTATTTTATTTCTCTATTGTGCTCTTTTATGCATTTAAATCCTCTATTTTATTTTTTATATCATTGAGAAGTAATGGTATCAGAGCTATAGACAGAGTTTAAATCCTTCATAAAATCCAAAAATATAATATAAAACTAGCTAATAGAAATTATAGAAAGCAAAAATTGGTCATTCAAGAGAAGAGGAAAATCAACCAAAACTATATCAATAGAATCATGCATCCAAAAAAAGCATGATGAAAGCACCCTCAAGAAAAAATGCTCATAGTAGTCCCATTGGATCACCAAGTCTCATTTGTTTGCTACTATTGGTGATTTATAATTCCCTTTCAGAATTAACCTTCCAACATAAGTTTTTTTAACACTAGCTATTTACATTTTGGGAGGTTGAACAGGTTTATCATCCTTAAATCCATATCTGTCAAAGGGTTAAAGAGATGAATAGTCCATTTGTCTTTGCCAAATTTTCCAAACCCTAAATTAAGAAAATCATAGTCAAAGCTTAAAATTTCATGCCATTGTTATTCTTTCTTCCATAGAGATCGATCTCCATTAAGAGTTTCAAAAGTCACATGTCTAACAACAGAGGGAAATCTATGCCAATTCTCAACTACTGATTGTTCCTCTATAGAGGCCAATCCCCATTAAGAGTTCCAAAAGTCACAGGCCTAGGAACAGAGGGAACACTATGTTCAAGAGATGGACTACTAGGAAAATCTGAGGTCAAGTTGTTATTCCCAAGAGAAACATCAAAAGATTGTAGAACTGAATCAAGTTTATGATCAAGTGTTTAGAACTCAAAAATAAATTCACTAGACGCTGAAAAGGGAAGGGATTTAGTGGTGTGTTTACACCTTCTTTAGATTAACTAAAGGACAAAGAAGGGTATGGCAGGGTCTAGATTCTATTTGTTAATTACCTCTCTGAAAATAGACCTAAGTAGGTCTGCATTCCAAGATCTACCCTCCTTACCCAACTAGATTTCCTCATTATATTTTCTAATGTATCTCAAATCAAACAATGAGTAAGGATTGAAAACATCATAAATTTTATTATCACTTACAGAGCGAAGGAAATTGATGATCCATCCTACCGCCCAGGTTTACTCCATGAATTATCTCCTCTTCTAGATGTAGAATGTGTTGTCTTCTGAATATTGCCTCCTCTCCTAGGTCTTGAACATGGGAAGCAAAGCAAGAATGATGGTAAACAAGGATTAAAAATGAACCCAAATGAAAATAATAATGATAAGGCTCCCCAAATGAATAAAAAACCTCAACATGCTACCTTTCATGAAAGATGTAATGAAGAGAAGAGACAAAAAGCCATGCAAAAGCTGGTTGTAATCTCATATTAAAGACCATTAATAGCATCTTTCACTTTAAAAAGATATGGTTTATCTTTGAAAACCTTATCAAAGTTAAACATCATAATATTTTAGCTTGGGGGTTTTCAAGTAACTAGTAATCTTTGATTTCCAAAGAGAGGAAGGTTGAAGTTATTTTTCAATAAACTCAATTTTAATAAAATATGTCACAGTTCCTCTAAAATCTTATTTTCTAAAGTCAAAACATTTTCTTTAAAATCTTCTTAAATAAGGGTTTCAATTTTAAGGGTTAGAAGATCTTTTGAGAGAGACAAATATATAAATATTATTTTATTTATTTTTCTCCAAATACTTCAAATGATCAAAGATGGTGCTAAATCCCATAAAAAACTAACTTGGTCACCTCTTTCCTCTGTCTAATAATTCATCTCCTCTTGAATAGAGCATGTTGCCACCTAGGATCTGTTCATCTTATAGAAGAACCAAGACCATATTCTATGGGTGAAATTATATTGAAGAAGAACATGGTCTGAGGTTTCAGAGTTCTCTTAAGAAAAGGAACCCAAAACCTTACTCTTTCTAATATGTCCCAAAAGTGATGCTTTTTCTTCATTCTAAGCTATAAATCTACATTTTGCTTAGGAAGGCCCTATTGGAACAAAACCTTATCCACCGACCAATTTGGTAAAATTAAATGAGAGGTTGGCTTATTATATCCATGTTTCACTGTGTAATTACCTAAAGGATTTCCATTCCATTTTATGATATCATTCTCTTTGGAACTCTTGAGGTGGATTGAAACCATGAAGTTGCCTTAAAGGAAAGAAAAAGTTTAGAAAAATGGGCAACAATTGTTAGAACTGGATCTCAAACACACTAAATTTCACTCCAATAGAAACTAATTTATGTACCCCACATATTTGAAAAATAATCTTTAATAATACTAAAGAAATGGTGATTTCTAAAAGGACCCATGCTTACCAAAACATCTTTCCAAAAGTTTATTAAATTCCCATTTCTAATTTATCTACCAATAGATTTTGTGATTAAAATACTACATTTACTAAGGAAGTTCCAAACATAGGACCCATACATCTAGTGGTCATTAGTGTAGAAACTTTATACACATGAGAGTACTCCAAATAATGTCCTTATCCCAATAGATTCTCTAGAGTAGTTTGGCTCCCAAAGATTGATTCAGCGAGACCAAGTTTTTGATCTGAGCTTCCACATTGTAAAAATGCCTCTCCCCATTTCATTAAGGCTATTTTTTTAGACCTATTAGGGTCATTCCATAAGTATTTTCTCATTATCTTAATTAACTTGGTTTTCACATTTGTCGTAGCTTTCGAGACTGGGATTATATAAATCAGGATAGCTAGAAAGATTGTTTCAATGTATTGGATTTTTTGTGCATAAAAGAGTTATTTACCTTTTCAAAAAACCAATCTATTTTGAAGCCATGTTTTTCCAAAATTTATTTTTATAGTGGCAATCAAAAAGAGAAACTCCCAAGTACTTATTAAGAAAGGAACCAATGGAGGAAACTATGATTTTCTTAATCTTATATTAATAGAACCAATTTATTATTAATAATAGAAGTAATTTTCAACCATTAATAAATCGCTAATTTTTTATTGTTTTATATATTACTAGTAAATTCAATTTTCAAACAATGAAACATGTTTAATTTGTGTTATTATATAAAAATAGGAAAGGAGAGATTATATATAATTTGAACAAATTTTAGACAGATAGACAGACAGACAGACAGACAGATAGATAGATAGATAGATAGATAGGTAGATAGAAAGATAGATAGACAGACAAACAGATAAATAGATAATATTATTAGCACTTTCAATTAAATTTTCACAAATTTATAAAAATATATCATAAATAATTTTTAAATATTATTAATTTTTTGAATATTTATATTTTATTTTTTTATAAATTAATAATTTTAAATATTCATTTTATTTTATTTTTTAAATAATCAAAAACCTCATAAAAATATTTATAATTATTAGAGAATCCAACATTCAATGAGATCCACATTTTCATTAACAATTTAAAAAAGAAAAAGGAGAAAAAAATTAAAAAAACATGGCCCAGGTTACGTGCAATTAATGTGAAAAGTATTAAAGATGAATGTCATAGAAAGCAAACCCCTTCGAGAACAAAGAGCATAATTTTGGCTTGTTATTGCAATGAAATGCCATCAACCAAACCCACAACTTCCATTGTATTTGTTTATGAATATGAGATTAAAAACTCTGATAAAGTCGATGTGCTTTTGATACCATGGAACTTTGAAATTAACTCTAAGCGAGTTATTTGGTTAAATTGTAGGAGCACAACGTATATCTTATTTGAAATTATATATGTATAGTATAGCATTTTATATATACATATAGTTTTACTTATTACAAGTGATGTGTAAATGGGACTCAAAATTTGAAGTTTAAATTTATATGTAATGGTAAACGGATGATAAAGTCAAACTAAAAAAACCAGAATTTTATTTTATTACATTTCGTTTCTATCATTGTTATTGTAAAAAATTTATCAATATTATTATAAATATAATTGATATAAAATCTCAGTAAGTGATAGATCTTTGACATTATGGTTAAGTTATTATACAGTAAAAAAATAGAATAACATATTTTTATTAAGTCTTCGTCTAATATAAAAATATATGCAAAATTATTGAAAATACACTCTTTAACTTTAATTATGTTGACGTGCTTGCCTATTATCAAGGAGGATCAAATCTTTTTCCTACAATTTATTTGATGAATTCAAATGTTTATCCACTTGTTGGCAGGATGTTAAATAAAGACAATGAAAATTTGAAGTGTGTTTTTGTTAACGGGAACTTTCGTGAGTTAATTCCCTTCTGATATGAACATGCACCTGAATAAAACACTCGATTAAATGCAATATTCATGCATTAAGGGAAACATAAAAATACTTTGACAATGAACAATTATAAGTTTTGGGAAGTGACAAACAATAATAGTGAATTTAAAAAAAAAAAATAGTGAAATCAATGTAATATATATATATATATACTTTTCATTGTTAAAAATGATTTTTTTATGGGAGATAATACTTTTTTTTTCTTTCACCACTATTTTACGTGGTGATTTCAAGTTAAAAATCAAATCTTCAAGCGTATTTTTTCTATCAAATTTATTTGGAGCATGATCTTAACTTCATCCCTTATATCATGACATATTTTATTAATATATTATTATTATAAAAAACCAATCACTAAACTTATATAACCATATTAATATAATATAATTAGTGTCAAAATTAACATAACTTTAATTTAAAATTCAAATTAATGCACAAAACTCTATTCTAAAAAGGTGTTATATTAAATATGAGGGCTTGTAAACATTGCAGGAATATTTATGTACTTATTTATATATATGTTTATTAACATGAGATTGAAATTATTATTTTTTAATTTTTAAGTCGCGAAGGTTCGAGGTTTGTTTATAGTGAAATCAAACTGGTCAACCACTAGAGGGGCTTTATGTGCTCATATCAAAATTCTCCTTTTTTTTAATTATGTTGGCGCCCCAATTACACCTAACCCTCATGTGAACCAAAAGACCTGCAATTCTATTACTATAAATTAAAATAGGGGGTTCACTATTACATAGCTTCTCTTCCTTACAAAAAGTAAACCTTGAATCCTATCACCTATAGGTACCTAGCAAAGCAAAAAGAATTTTCCCAACCAACTGGGCATTGACTCCAAGCCATGATACATTAGAAACTTGCCTCTGATACAATATTGCTGTGGATCCAACTCCGTGGAAGAGTTACATGGTCAAGTTATAGAAATGAATGTATCATTTGTACGTATATATGTATACCATTACATTCCATTTAGGTATGTTTGTCAACTAATTGCTTGAAAGTGGCTTATGAATTTAGATTTTTTTATTATAATTATAGATGTCAATTTATAAAAATAAACATAAAATCCGTTATGAGAAGTGAAGCAAAATATCAAAATTATGCATGTATAATTAAGATTCATTTCAAAACACAAATATTTATCTTAACATATCCATACTCTTTATAAAAAGCATAAGGTTGATGCTTTGATTGATATTAGTATGATATTAGTTATAAAATTTTCATATAAATTTAAAGTGAAAAAAACTGTATAAAACAAATTATTGATTAAACTTGGAATTGGAAGTTGTGGGGCTCAAATTTTGTAATTAAAAAAATTTACAAAAACATTTATTTTATATAAAAATATTTTATATTATAATTATTTTTTTAAATAATTTATATTTTTAATAATTTATCTGTTTTTTAAAATATTGTAATATAATAAAAAAATTATTATAATCATAAAATTAATTTATGATAACATTTTCTAAAAAAACATTTAAATACAAATTCAATAAATTTAATAATTATCATGTCCTAATACCTCTTGTTAATAAATAGTAACATTCTTTTTTTTATCAAATCTACCAATTATATTTTGAAATATTTTTTTTCCAAAAATTAACATTACTACCAAACTGATTCCTATTTTAAAAATAATTTTTAATTTATTGATATATAATAAATGCAATTAATAAAGAAAAAGGGAGAAAAAAACATTCCACCTTCGCTTCTAATTTAAAACCTTTCAAATCATTATATAGAATAAGATATTACTCCAAACCCCCCAACCCTGTGCAAATACGATCCCATAATCTCTAAACCGTTGAACTATATACAAAGCATACATACCATACCTCCTCTATTAGGAAAGAGATGAAAACCACTTATACAGCAATACAAATAGTTTAAAAGACCAATTAGAGATTTTATAACACAAAATGCAATTAAATCTTAGGGGCACTGAATTTTACAGTTGGGTCTTGATAAAAATCCCATGAACTGGGGTCGGCTTGGAGTCACGATAAACTCCATGCATGGATTTCTTTCATTAAGATTTAAGTAACTTTGATTCAGATTTTGTTGAGCTCCAGCGTCTCCTTCCAATTCACCATTCACTCCTTGAATGATCTGCATATATTTGCAGGGGACTGTGTGGCTTCTACCCAACTGCATCATTTCATTCTACGCAAATGTATTAAAAAACAATTTGATGTCAATAAAGATATAGATAAGAAGTCTCTTACCTTCTTACGAAGATTAGAGTTTTCCTCTTTCAGTGGTCGTTGCTATGCGACGAAAAAATTACCAGCCATGGAAAAATGACGTTAGTATAAGTGTGTTCGTGCAACCAGAATACAACTCTGTTTATGCACCAATTTAAACTTAAAACAAATAAAATTCTAAAAGAAATCACATTATATAAAATGAGATTTTTCAGTTTATGTATAATCAAAACCTAGTAGATGTTTAATCAAAGTGTGGTACTAACAACAGAAAATTTATGCTAGTCTGATAACTTATTATATCAGGCACTCATCAATTGTTCGGAAAAACTTTGATGGGCTTGAATTATTGCATACAAAAGAGAACAGCCAATATAATGAACAATTCTAACATGCATCATTATAATCACAAAATTAACAGAAATAGTGTCCACATAATTCACAATTGTTAACACTCCAATATCAGAATTCACAATTGTTAACACTCCACTGTCTCTTTGCTCCATTCTTTTTAATATATCTGTCGAACATAATTCTGACCCTTATTTCTGAAAGCGAAATTCTAGAGCTCTAATGTAGTTAGTTTCCATAAATTCCCTCTTGCTCTTGCAAAATGCACTGCTCTATAGGCTATATTTCTTATTCTTGTGGAGGAAATAGTGTACTGTTCTCTAGACTATATTTCTTATTCTTATGGAGGAGATTGTGTACTGTTCAAGATTGTTCAATGGAGATCAAAAAGATTCTATTACGAATCTCCAAGTCCCATTTCAATATTTCTTCATACCAGGACACAAGCTACCTAATAAAATGGTTAGTTTGTTATTTGGAAAGAAAGGAATGTTTCCTTCCCTCCATTTTTGTCTTTTCAACAAATCACAATCATTGAATGTTTTTACTGAACTTTAGTTTCCTTAAAATTTGGTTTTAAGAGAAAGATATCATAAGTTGAGCATTTGTGGGGTTTATTGATAGGAATATATTTATACGGGTATATAATTTTATATATAACATGTTAAATATGTATTATTTAATTTTTGAATTAATATTTATTTAATCATAGATAATTAATATTTAATTAATTATAATATGAAGTATTTATGATTTATAATTAGCAATGTTCAATGGTTTTTATTTAAATAAAACTTTTGAACCAATATTTTCTTTTAATATATTTTAAATTTAATATTTTAACTCAGTTTAAAATATAACTACAAAAATAAAAGAAATACAATAAAATATAAATTATAAAATAAATTTTAAGCTCTGATATGGCGCCAGTTAAATGTCATATAAATACAAATTAAAATGCTCGGCTTCTAATACCTTTCTTCTATATAAAATTTAATAACAAGAAGAATTTCTTGTCAGGGATTGGCTCCGATTTCGGCAATCAATAGTGAAGCTGTGCAGCAGAGACTAGATCATGTTCGTACATATCATGAACTTTTGAACATGCCATTTAAGGTACTGTGTTTCTCTTTGTGTCCCCGTGATTTGGTTGTTTTAGCAAACAGTTAGTGCTTGAGCAGTAAATTTATATTGCAGACCATGAATAAATAGTAATCCTATCTTTCTGCAGGCATAAAATGGTACTGTGTTTCTCTGTGGCCCCGTGATTTGGTTGTTTTAGCAAACAGTTAGTGCTTGAGCAGTAAATTTATATTGCAGACCATGAATAAATAGTAATCCAAGTATCTTCCTGCAGGCATTAAATGCATTTGTGAGAGAACATCAGTCTCTATTTTCATTCCGAGTATTCTTTTGATTTTGTCTTTGGCTAATGTTCCTGAATAATTTAAATTGTCATATATTTACTTTCCTCGTTTGTATCTCTGACTTCTTTAGACTTGTTTGATAATGGTTTTAGTTAACAAATTTAAAAAGTTCCCAAATCAGTAAGCATATATGCTTTTGAGATTTATAAGGAAACCTGGCATCTTCTTTATAAAACTTTTTAAAGAACAAGAGAGGATTGTTTAATATGAGTATCAAACATGCACAGTAAATATACATTCTTGCTGCCTCAAACAAGCTCCAATATTCTGCAATAAAAAATTTCTTGGATCTACACGCCCAATGATGCCATCAATCAGGGCCATTTTTGAAAACACTTCCCGATTCAATTTCCCCTAACAATAAGAACACCTCCCAATTTAACGGAGCGTGAGAATGATAAAAACATAAATATTTCATCCATGTTCATTCTGCTTCTTATCCATGCCAACTAAGAGACGACACATGCTGAAGTAACTTGCAACATAATCCATAATCAATTCTCTTTATGCTTCCTCAACCCTCGTCTTAAAACAAAGCATTAAATTTCCAACATTAATAATGGATCTAAATAATCAACTACTTCCACTACTTCAGCTACACACCACTTCATTGAATAATAATGTATGTCATACAATTACTCACAAGTGTCATGTATTTACTCTCCACATAATTTTCAATTTGAACCCTACAAAATACAACATATCGGGTCCGAAAAACTAATTATAATGTCCCTTGGGCACAATCTCCGGACAATTGCCAAAACCAAATAAAATATCCTCGCAGAGTACCGTCCCATGGTGTTTCATAAGGCACCAGATCCTCCATTGTCTTCTGTTCGGAACCCTGTCCTTTTCAATGCAGCGGGTCACCAAATTTTTTTTTATAGTTAAGGGTGTGATTTATAATAAATTAAAAATTATGTAAATGTAAATATTTAAATAGTTCATTTCATTTTATTTTCGAGTGAATATGATAGATAGATACTCCCTAATATTTATTGTCAATTTTTTTTTTTTAATTCTCCCAAATTTTTTTTATATTTATAATTTTTTATTAATTTTTTTTTATTTAAAATATATTTAACACTCCCTCATTCTAACCAAATGATGATACACTAACATAATCCAAATGATTAATATTGAAATACCTTACAATTTCACAAGTCCCGTAACCATCACAAGAATACAACATTGAAATAAATTAATCACAAATCAAAATGTCACCACATCCAATTAATTATGGAATGCCAGAATGTAAACCACAATGTCCCTATCAAACAACCACAGTGTAAAGACAGAAACCTAAATCCATAAACTCACACGAACTCCACACTTATATTCCCATGGTAGACTACACCGTTGAATTTAATCTTTTCTTATAGTATCCTCAGGATTCTACATGTTTACATGTTTAATTAGACATTTAATTACTCTTTACTTTCAGTGTAGCTATTGTTTTCGGCTTTTTAACCAACTTCACTTTTTTTTTTTTTTAAAATATTAGTAAACGGTTCTTGTTAGTTGACAGCGAAAAACTAATAATTTTTTTAAAAACTTCTCTATTTAGTATGGTGACCAGGTGTGATATTGTAAAGAATACTTTGACTGATTTTCAAAAAGTCAGGAGTGCTTTTTTTATATGATTTTTTTTTTTGTCAATGGCTACATACTTGTTTAAGGTGTATCTCCTGTTGTCCACCATAATTATATGATCCTTAAATAATAAAAAACATGATGTTTGTTTGTTTGTTTGTTCTGTTTTATTTTTTATTTTTTATTTTTTTTTTAAACCATACATTAATTAAATAGAAGTATATAAATAATTTACAAAAAAATATAAGTAGTATGAGAGCACGTCACAGAGTCACATTATACAAAGCTTAGGATACAGAAATGAAAGTATCACAAACAATCAGGCAAAGCTTAGGAATAAATAATATAATAAAAGAGAACTTTAAGTAGCAACAGCAAGTCCAGATGGTGGCGAATCCATATCATCCGGACACTAGCCCAAACTTGGCAAGTCACTGTCATCTAGGATAGGCTTCCAGTGAATAGCTTGAACTATATCCCTATCATCTTCTTCCTGAGTCTGAGTGCCCAGAGAAAGCGTAGGGAATTTGGGCTCAGAAGAGGAGTGCCCCAGCCATGGAAGGAAGCAACAGCTACCACCCTCATTGTTGCCCAAGAGGGGTCATGCATTGGTACAGGGTGTCATTGTGAGAGCGAAATCGACAATCACTGCAACGATACCCACCACAAGGTGGCAGAGCCACTCTATCCTCCAGTCTGAGATCCTTGGGCGGAGATGGCATAACTTGAGCCATTAAACAAGGAGCATTTCCCCAGTGGGAGAGGAGATCTAGAAGATTTCCAAACTCCATAGCCACTTTATTCGCTTGGACTTGAATATGCGAAAGCATATTGGAGATGATAGAGGACTTATTTATAGTAGAAACATTGCAATCAACAGATGCATTATTAAACATAGAGTTATTTATTTCATTCTAAAGTTAGAAGAGAATCTTCAATCTAAAAGAATGCCAGACTTGTGATTATTTGAAGGGCATCACAGGTTTATCTCCAACGAGGATGTGTTGACAATAAAAAAAATTGGGCTGGAAAGGTCTAAAGAGATCATGGATCCAAGTCCAGACCCTTTGAGCTTTGGAACACTACTAGAAAAGATGAGCCAGCTTCTCAAGGTGGCCACATAAAGTGCATATAGGTAGGTGGATTCCTAGCTGGATGAGTCATCTACCAATGGGTAGGCCTTGGTGCAATATACACCAAGCAAAGTGAGCAAGTTTGGGCTCCACACAAGCCCCCTAGATAGTGTTGAAGTGAAGGCTCCATGTAGTAACAAACGAGTGTATCCCCTAATATTAAGCTTGTCCACCATGGGTAAATGGGGGATGAGCCATCCATAGCCAAGCCAAGGAGTCTAATTGTAGAAAGGGGTCTCTAGATACCACATCTAGTCCTTCCACCATGGCTGAGTGGAGTAGACTGAGATTTTGTGGAGCATGGAGACTGGCATAGCATTGAGAATATCTTGGTAGGATTCCAGGTCCACATTGGTTAGCCAAAATTTGGCTTTTGCCTCCTCCCAGGATAGCTAAGAGTGAGATCGCCTATAGAAGATATCCTAGATAGTATGAATTCATCTTCAAAAAAGCTTGAAAGCATTGACCCAGGGACTTCTGCCAAGGGCAATTCATTGAGATTGAAAATGAAAGACCACCAGAGAGAATGGGCATTAGTAGATATCCCATTATAGAATCTAGAACCATTTTAGATAAGTTATGGCTTAATCTTTTGCCAAGCCTTCCAGATGCTTTTGGCTACAAAGGACCCTATGATTTGAATGAGACACTAAATAATGAGAAAACTGGGGAAGTCGAGCCCTTTCTAGGCCTTCTTGCCCTTAGGTAAGCCTAAGGAGCTATAATGTCTGAACAATACCCTCCAATCTTCTTGGCACTCAATGGCATGCACAATCCTTTTGGCACATAAGGTAGTTCCTTGTCAGGGCATGTCAATGAGCCCCATCCCTCTAGCATCTCGCGTGAGGCAACAATATTCCTAGGCCACCCTGTGGAATCCTTTACCATGGTGGGAAGTGGCCCAAAAGAAATCTATGAGTAATTTCTCCAACTTCTGGCAATATTTTTTAGAGGGAACCCAACATAACGAGTAGTATACATGGGTAGTCATAAGAATTTTTTAGCAGATTTGAAACTTTCCTACTAACAAAAGAGACTTGGTCACCTAGTATTCTAACTTCTTAACAACTCTATCAACAACATATTACCCAAAAAAGGGTGGGAAAGCATCAAAGGCAAAGGGGATGTAAAGAAATTTAAATATTTCATCATGTTAGACCCACTTCCAGCCGTATTTGGTGGCCCATGCCAACAGAGGAAGGTAAGATTGTCTGTAGCAATGAGTTTTCTACCATTGGATGTTGGAGCCAGAGGCTAGGTAGAAGGTGTTGAGACACTATAAGGTCATGTCCACATTAGATTCATCGTCAATGAGAGTAAGAATAGAGTCATTCAAAAAGTGGCCACTATGCAGTTGAATATCTTCTTGTAGGTTCACGATATCAGGAGGGATAAAATTCCCTTAAATAGACCCCTAGCTTGGGCATTGCTAAAAAGATATCCAAAACCCTCAACTACAAGCACATATAAGGTGAGACCCAAAAAACACCTTTGATGAATGGAGTAGAACACGCTAAACTACTCAGAGGTGACTTCACTAATGAAGAAGATGATTGAGGCATCTGTAAAAAGCATCTAGACATTTTGGATGATGGGCCCAAAGCCCAGAGCTCGAAGAATGGATAAAATGAACGGCCATTCGATGTGCTCATAAGCATTTTCAAATTCAATTTTAATGAACATATCTTGTTACTTAGACCACTCCACCCAATCCATCCCTTCCTAGATGACAATGATGTTGTCTAAAATATAATGGCTTCTAATGAACCTTGTTTGTTTCAGATGCATGATGAGAGGCATCATATTATGCAACCAGATCATTAGAGCCTTGGTAATGATTTTATAAGAGACATTTAAGATGGTGATTGGCCACCACTTGCAGTTCAACTAACGATCTCCCTGCTTTGGTAAGAATTTAATATTTCTTTTGTTTATATTTTTACTCAGTGAATACGCACAAAATGCCTCTAGATAAACCTTATACAAATCATTGCCCATAAGGTCTGAAAGGGATTTATATAATTTATAAGGGAATCCATCAATGCCAGGAGATTTGTCATTAGCCATGTAAGACACTGCCTCATGCAAATCATCAACAGTGAGGGGTCTGTCACAAGCCACCCACTAGACAAGATTTAGTTTGCATGGCACCACTACAAGGCATTATTGAATGGTAATTTCACACTCAGCTAAAGATGCTTGAAATTTGAACACTTGTTGATAATGGCAGATAAATTATTACACCATTTACGGGATCTTTGTGAGTCTGTTTCTAGCTGCAGAGATGACTTGAATTTATTTCTTTGAGTTTTTGGCTTGTAGTATTTGGAAGAAATCCTTTGAAGCTTTATCCTCTATCTTAAGCCAATGAAGCCTTGCTTTGAGTTGGGATCCTCATACATTGTAGTTGTCTGCAATCTAAATGTGGTGTCACAAGGATACAACTCTCATATGTAAGATCTCATTGAAGGGCTCATTTTCCAGGGTTAAAGCCACATGACTCAACTCTAAGGTAGTAGCAAAGGAAGAGTGTCTCCAAATTTTATCAAGTTGGTGGCCATAGATTGGCAGGAAAGTGAGAGTTTCTTCTAATGGTATCATTCCACCAAAGAATCCAACCAGATTCTTGGGAACGATGTGGATCCAAATTCAAAACCCTTTTAATGTGAGCCACTATGGGCCCATGTTTGAGTGAGAAAGTGTTATAGAATAATTATGTTTTATGGACTTTGGGTTTCATAAACTGCCATGTCACTCTAAACTGAATAGGGGATTGGTTAAAAAGCTTAAAATCTAGTAGTGCCTGAACTAGAGGAAAACACTGTTATCAAAAGAGAAGTATGGTTGGGAAGATAACATTGCCCTATCTAGACTCTTTAGAATCCAAGCAAGGCCTTCACTGAAATTACTCCAAGTGTACCAAACTCCATCTATAGGCCAACAGATTAAATTGGGGTCATAAAGTCCCCATTTAGTGCACATGTAGAACCATGCATCCCTTTCACCAGTGACCCATCTCATAGGTAAGGGGCCCACTTTATCCTTAGGATAATTCACCATATTAAAGTCATCACATAATACCCAATGGGCATTGGGGATATCATCCACTATCCACTGTCATAAATGGGTACACTCCAAGGCATCATTCGAGGCATAAATATCAATAAAGCCAAAAGAGTGGCTTTCAATGCTAAAAGAATCCCATAGTAACCGCTTGGTAGGGTCCATGCTAGATTGCACTAAGTATGCTAGCCATCTTGGAGAAATAAATGTGATCACCCCTCCACATCCTACATCATGGTTGCTATGAAGAATGATATTGTCACACCAGATGGAATTACTAATAGTCGTCAATAAAAAATCTACCACCTTGACTTCTTGCAAACAAAGAATGTCCATCTCAAGAAACATCCTTCTAAAATCATGCACAACAAACTTACATTTTCGTTCTGTGAGACCCCGAACATTCCATGAAAAACAATTCATAGATGACAGGTGTCAAGGGACATAGCCTCCGAATCCAGTCCTTCCAAGTCATCATACTAATTCTGCAAAAAGTACCCACTATTTACACTTAGAAAATCATCAAATTAATTCCTCACAGCAGGGTCAACCTGGTTCTCTTCTTCCTCTACCTCATCACTCCTCCGAAGAGGGTTGCAAGAGCATTTGGGCATATCCTACCGAGCAGGAAGTGGAATAGTGGTTGGCTATGAGTCAAAAAATTTGGAAGAACTGGGCATAGAGGCCTCAAAACCTTGAGATAAGATGTTAGCAATAAGAGGGGTGTTAAACACCCTGGGATTTTCTACCAATTTTAGGGCTTCAGCCTGATGGGGTTCTTTGTTAACAGGAGCTTCTTCCTGTAGGGCATTGTTTGAAGATGGCTTGCCTCCTTTGGGAGCAACAACTACATTTATGACTTTGGAGTGGGTGTTTCTCTTCCCTATCGTAGTCCATCCATCCTCATTTGGCTTCCTGTTAGCTTCAAGAGAGGGATTGGGGGGAGAGGATGAGCGGTTGGACAAATTATTATGAGCCAACTAAAGGGGACAATCTCAATCTTATGGTCTAGGGCTTGGCAACAAAAGCAAGTGTCAGGCAAGTTGATATGCAAGACTTGCTAAGACTGCCTCACAACCCCAACATGAATTTTCACAAACTCCTTGAGGTCCCAAGAGAGGTTTACTTCTACACATACCCTTTTTTGTAGTCTAACAGAGTAGAACTAATTTTGTTCATGAAAAACCACATGGCCTATGTAGGATGCTATCTAGTGAATAAAGTACCAGCAAGGGAGTGAGAGGCTTGAAAATTCTACCCAAATTGGGACATTAAGGGCAGGTGCCTTGAGACCACAAAGTCTTGTGTCCAAGGGGAGAGAACCATAAGGGAGTTCCTAACATACCAAGTGGAAAACCTCTGGAGGATTCCTCCTGCATGGGAAGAATCAGAAAAGTGAAAGAGAAAAAAACCCTTGGTCATGTTTTGGATTCTCTCTAGCTTAATGTCATGAGCTGCCCAGTGAGTTTGAACCCAAGACCGTAGAATACTTTCAAAGGGGATTCTCCCAACAAAATATTCTATTAAACAAAATTGCTCAAACCATTGACATGCAAAATTAAATTTAAGAATAGGCAATATAACATCAGGTTCCAAAGCATTACCTCATGGTAAACCTTTGGGACAAACTTCCTCGAGCACTTACAGGGGGCCATTGTTCGACGCTCCATTGTTCTTCTCCGCAACTAAAATAGTTGGGATAGAATGGGGAGAAGTTATTATAAAGGTTGGCCTCTCCCAAAGGTGATAAACCTTGAGCAGTAATAAATGCAAGTCCCGCAGGTGACTAAGGCCACAGTGTGAGACAATACTAGGTAACTAGAAGAATAAGGGCCGATTCAATGGCGTACATGGAGGAAACCCTAACAGGGCAAAACAATGCTATTCTAATTTTTTTCAAAAAAATTATATATATATATATATAATGTAATTTGTTAGTTCCTAACGTATACTTGTTTTATTTAGACAATATTACTTTAATAAGTCATATAGTCTATTTGAAATATTTCTTTTAGATTTGATAATATTCATATGGAATTCTTTGTATTTATAGTTGTCATAATTTCTCGATTGGCGTACTCCTATCATTAGTGATGTTGTCGCACTACATTAAGTGGTTTAGTGTAATTGATCTAAAAATTAACTTCTTCAATACCCTACATAGTTCTATCTCCATCCACTTCAATTTGTTATATGTTTTGTGTGGGAACCTCTCCTTGAATAAATGTGTTGGCACTAACTCTTCAATCTCAAATTCTTTATTTATTTCTTTTATATCTATGTGTTATTTGTGTTGTTCATTGTATTATATAAATTTTTCATTTACCTACTGATCTATCTCATGCATATACTCTGCATAGTCTTCTATTTCTACACTCCTTCCTTGCATTTCTCTGATTTCTCTCACTCTCCAAATCCTTTTGGATTGCTTCCATACACAATTTGGAAAGGTTTCCTTTCCATCCTTCTATTCAGTAAATTTTTTTAGGCAAACTATGTCTGCACTAAGATCAAATCCAATTACTTTAATGTCTCTAGCTAAGCATCTCAGCAAAAAAATTAGGTTTTTTTCGCAACCGCATTTTGTCAATTTGTCTATGGATGGTATATATGCTCAACTAAAACTCAATCTTCTATCCAATTTATTCCATAAGGTCTTCTAAAAGTGACCTAAAAATATTGTATGTTTATTTAACAATATGCTGCCCCGTAACTCATATAATCTCACCACCTTTTCGAATAAGAAATTGGCAATATTTGTCACATCACTTGTCTTCTTAGATACAATGTAATATGCCATATTTCAAAATCTATTCACAATTATGCAGATGGATTTATCTTGGATAATTCAAACAAAAATCCATGCTGATATCATTCCATAATTTTTCTAGAATATGTATTCATTGATACAATTCTACGTTTTGACTCATTCCTTTTTCCAACTAGAAAGATCTATAGTTCTACAAATATGCACCCATCTTAACCCAAAAGTAATTCCCAACTAATTATGCATATGTTTTTCATTCCCAAAATGACCTGTTAAACTTGTACCATACTTTTCTTTAATCAAGTTCTCATGGATAGACCTTTAAGGTATGCATAATTGTATTCCTTTAAATAAAAAAATCTTTCTCAAATGAAATAATCCAACCGCAGTGTTATGTCTACACATAAATGCATAAGTCTTTCTAAAATCTTGTTCTACTTACAATTCCTTCATAAAATCAAATCCTATTACATCCACTCATATCTTATTTAAGAAGAGACGCCTTTACTCAACACATCTACAACTATATTTGACTTACCGTTTTTGTGCTTTAAAACAAATAACTTCGTAAAAAGTCAAACCCAGTTTATGTCTTCGGTTCAACTGAGTCATTTCATTCTACTAAATATATTAGAAAACAATTTGATGTCAATAAAGATATAGATAGGATGTCTCTTACCTTCTTACGAAGATTAGCGTTTTCCTCTTTCAGTGGTCGTTGCTATGTGACGATAAAATTACCAGCCATGGAAAAACGACGTCAGTATGTGTTCGTGCAACCAGAATACAACTCTGTTTATGCACCAATTTAAACTTAAAACAAATAAAATTCTAAAATAAATCACATTATGTTAAAATGAGATTTTTCAGTTTGTGTATAATCAAAACTTAGTAGATGAATAATCAAATTGTAGTACTAACAACAGAAATTTTAAGCTAGTCTGATAACTTATTATATCAGGCACTCAACAATTGTACGGGAAAACTTTGATTAGCTTGAATTATTGCATACAAAAGAGAACAGCCAATATAATGAACAATTATAACATGCATCATTATAATTAAAAAATTAACAGAATGACCGTCCACATATTTCACAATTGGTAACACTCCACTATCAGAATTCACAATTGTTAGCACTCCACTATCTCTTTGCTCCATTCTTTTTCATATATCTGTCGAACACAATTCTGACCATGATTTCTGAAAGCGAAATTCAAGAGCCCTAATGTAGTTAATTTTCATAAATTCCCTCTTGCTCTTGCAAATTGCACTGCTCTATAGACTATATTTCTTATTCTTATGGAAATTGTGTACTGTTCTCTAGACTATATTTCTTATTCTTATGGAGAAGATTGTGTGCTGTTCAAGATTGTTCGCAGTTCCATAATCTCCACTCTTCTCTAGAGGATTTAATGGAAATCAACAAAATACTATTACGAATCTCCAAGTCCCATTTCAAGATTTCTTCGTACCAGGACACGAACTACCTAATAAAATGGCCAGATTTTTATTTGGAAAGAAAGGAATGTTGCCTTCCCTCCATTTTTGTCCTTTCAACAAATCAATCATTGAATGTTTTTACTAAAATTTAGTTTCCTTAAAATTTGGTTTTAAGAGAAAGCTATCATAAGTTGAGCATTTGTGGGGTTTATTGATAGGAATATATTGATATGAATATATAATTTTAAATATAAGATGTTAAATATGTATTATTTATTTTTTAGATCAATATTTATTTAATTATAGATAATTAATATTTATTTTATTATAATATAAAGTATTTAATCAAATTATGATATGTAAGATTTATAATTATCAATATTCAACATTTTTTATTTATGTAAAAATATTGAATCAACATTTTTTTTAATACATTTTAAATTTAATATTTTAACTCAATTTAAAAAATAACTTTTTTATATTATTTTTTAATAATATAAAGAATAAAGTAAAAAAATTCATTAAAATATAAATTATAAAATAAATTTTAAGCTTTGATATGGCGCCAGTTAAATGTCATATAAATACCTAATTAAAATGCACGGCTTCTAATACCTTTCCTCTAAATAAAATTTAATAACACCAAAAATTTCTTGTCAGGGATTGGCTCCGATTTCGGCAATCAATAGTGAAGCTGTGCAGCAGAGACTAGATCATGTTCGTACATATCATGAACTTTTGAAGATGTCATTTAAGGTAATGTGTTTCTCTTTTTGGCCCAGTGATTTGGTTGTTTCAGCAGACAGTTAGTGCTTGAGCAGTAAATTTATATTGCAGACCATGAATAAATAGTAATGCAGTATCTTTCTGCAGGCATAAAATGGTACAGTGTTTCTCTTGGCGGCCCGGTGATTTGGTTGTTTTAGCAAACAGTTAGTGCTTGAGCAGTAAATTTATATAGCAGACCATGAATAATTAGTAATCCAAGTATCTTTCTGCAGGCATTAAATGCATTTGTGATGGAGCATCAGTCTCTATTTTCATTCCGAGTATTCTTTTGAATTTGTCTTTGGCTATTGTTCCTGAATAATTTAAATTGTCATATATTTACTTTCCTCGTTTGTATCTCTGTCTTCTTTAGATTTGTTTCATAATGGTTTTGGTTAACAAATTTAAAAAGTTCCTAAATCAGTAAGAATATGCTTTTGGGATTTATAAGGAAACATGGCATCTTCTTTATAAACTTTTTTAAAGAGCAAGAGAGGATTGTTTAATATGAGTAGCAAATACACATTCTTTCTGCCTCAAAAAAGCTCCAATATTCTGCAATGAAAAATTTCTTGGATCTACACTCCCAATGATGCCATCAATCAGGGCCATTTTTGAAAACGCTTCCCGATTCAATTTCCCCTAACAGTAAGAAGAACACCTCCCAATTTAACCGAGCGTGAGAATGATAAAAACATAAATATTTCATCTATGTTCATTCTGCTTCTTATCCATGCCAACTAATTGACGACACATGCTGAAGTAACTTACAACATAATCCATAATCAATTCTCTTTGATGCTTCCTCATTCTTCGTCTTAAAACAATGCATTAAATTTCCAACATTAATAATGGATCTAAATAATCAACTACTTCCACTACTTCAGCTACACACCACTTCATTGAATAATAATGTATGCCATACAATTACTCACAAGTGTCATGTATTTACTCTCCACATAATTTTCAATTTGAACCCTACAAAATACAACATATCGGGTCCGAAAAACTAATTATAATGTCCCTTGGGCACAATCTCCGGACAATTGCCAAAACCAAATAAAATATCCTCTCAGAGTACCCTCCCGTGGTGTTTCATAAGGCATAATATCTTCCATTGTCTTCTGTTTGGAACCCTGTCCTTTTCAATGCAGCGGGTCACCAAATTTTTTTATAGTTAAGGGTGTGATTTATAATAAAATAAAAATTATTTAAATTTAAATATTTAAATAGTTCTCTCCATTTGACTTTGGAGTGAATATGATAGATAGATACTCCCTAATACTTATTGTCAATTTTTATTTTTTTTAATTCTCTCAGCTTTTTTTTAATATTTATAATTTTTTATTAAAATTATTTTTATTTAACATATGTTTAACACTCCCGCATTCTAACCAAATGATTATACACTAACATAATCCAAATAATTAATATTGAAATACCTTACAATTTCACAAGTCCTGTATGTCCCGTAACCATACAAGAATACAACATTGAAATAAATTAATCTCAAATCAAAATGTCAACACATCCAATTAATTATGGAATACCAGAATGTAAACCACAATGTCCCTATCAAACAACAGTGTAAAGACAGAAACCTAAACCCATAAACTCACACGAACTCCACACTTATATTCCCATGGTAGACTACACCATTAAATTTAATCTTTTCTTATAGTATCCTCAGTATTCTCCATGCTCCTTAACATATCTAATTTTCAATACCCAAGCCAATATTGAAAGAATCATCAACGTATCTAATTTTCACCCTGCAAAGCAACAAAATCCATAAGTGCAGAATTATTCGAAGATCTCATTGAAGATCACAAACATCAGACCTAAATTACGTTACCATTTACATAACATAAATGAAGATAAATATTATACATGTTTAATTAGATATTTAATTACTCGTTACTTTCAGTGTAGCTATTGTTTTCAGCTTTTTAACCAACTTCACTTGTTTTTTAAAAAAAATATTAGTGAACGGTTCTTGTTAGTTGACTGTGAAAAACTAATAATTTTTTTAAAAACTTCTCTATTTGGTATGGTGACCAGGTGTGATATTGTAAAGAATACTTTCTGACTGATTTTCTTTCAGAATCATGAGAGTTTCTTTTATCTTTTTTTTTTTTTTGGCTACATACTTATTTAGGGTGTATCTCTCCTGTTGTCCACCATAATGATCTGATCCTTAAATTAAAAAAGAAAATGATGTTGCCTCACTACATTAAGTGTGTTAGTAAAATTGATCTAGAAATTAACTTCTTCAATACCCTACACAGTTCTATCTACATCCACTTCAATTTGTTATATCTTTTGTGTGGCAACCTCTCCTTCTATAAATGTGTTGGCACTAACTCTTCAATCTCAAATTCTTTATTTATTTCTTTTATATCTACGTGATGTTTGTGCTGTTCACTGCATTATATAAATTTTTCATTTATTATTGATGCATCTCGTGCATAGACTTCTATTTCTACACTCCTTCCATGCATTTCTCTGATTTCTCTAAATTCTGCAAATCCTCTTGGATTGCTTCTATACACAATTTGGAAAGGTTTCCTGTCCATGATTCTATTCAGTAAATTGTTTTAGGCAAACTATGTCTGCACTAAGATCAAATCCCATTGCTTTGATATTTTTCTAGCCAAGCATCTCAGCAAAAAATTTAGGTTTTTTCACAACCTTAATTTGTCAGTTTCTCTGTGGATGGTACATATGCTCAACTAAAACTCAATCTTCTATCCAATTTATTCCATAAGGTCCTCTAAAAGTGACCCAAAAATATTGTATGTTAATCTAACAATATGCTGCCACGTAACTCATATAATCTGACTACCTCTTCGAAGAAAAAAATAGCAATCTTTGTCCCATTACTTGTCTTCTTAGATGCAATGTAGTGTGGCATATTTCAAAATAAAAAATTAACGATGTTTGCCACAACACTTTGTCTTCTTCGATGCAATGTAATGTCATATTTCAAAATCCATTCACAATTATGAAGATGGATTAGTCTTGGGTAATCCAAGCAAAAATCCATGCTGATATCATTTCGTAGTTTTTCTAGAATATGTATTCATTGGAACAATTCTACGTTTTGACTCATTCCTTTTTCCAACTATAGGAGTCTATAGTTCTACACATATATGCACACATCCAAACTCATCTTAACCCAAAATTAATTCCCAACCAATTATGCATATGTTTTTCTTTCAAAAAATGATTTGTTATACTTGTACTATACTTTGATCACGTTTTCATGGATAAACCTTTTAGGTGTGCATAATTGTGTTCCTTTAAATAAAAAATCTTTCTCACATGAAGTAATCCAACCGCAATGTTATGTCTACATTGAATGCTTCTATTTATGCTTTCCAAGTCTTTTTAAAATCTTTTTCTACTTACAACTTCTTCATAGAATCAAATCCTATTATGTCCACTCATATCTTATTTAACAAAGAGACACCTTCTACTCAACACATCTCTTCCTGCAACTATTCCTTTGCCCCCTCCCCTCCAAATAGCACTGAGGGTGGATGTGTGGTGCCCGATCCTCTTTTAGCTAGGCCTTTCTCTTAGAGCACCCAACCTCCCAAGCATGATACACCTCCTTCTCATCTTGGGGTTGTGACATGTGCCTATAGAAACATATTTTATATTTTTATGTTATTCTTGGAAACTCTGGGTTGTCATGCTTTGCTGACATGAAGTATGAATTGTACATTCCAACCAACTACTTTATTATTGTAATTATCATTATATGTTATTATTTTTCAGGGACTATTTTGAATAATTTAGACTTATTACTTGTTCAATTCCAAACAAAACTATGAAAAATAACTCTAAAATATTTTGAAATTTTCTACCTCTAAATTATTTTTAATCTAATATATAAGAAATAAATCCAAATCATTACCATAATTTTAATATAGTTTATTTGAATTATATAAAAACTATTCTTTGTCTAAAATTATAACTAATTCAATTTAAAAGAATAAATCCAAATTATTTGAAATCATTTTTTTTTATTAATAATATTTATCATAATGCATTCCAAAAATAAATAAAATATAAGCTCTTGATACCTATAAAAAATTCTTATTTTAAAAACTTCTATAACCATATCACATACAATGACTTATTTTTTTATCCTCAAACACTTTTATGTATGGAATTAAAAAGAATATCCACATACTTATACCAAAGACACTCAACATCCTCTATCTTACACTATTTTAATGATATGAAGCTAAGAAAATATGTATAGAATTTAAAAGAATAGTCACATACTTATACTAAGGACACTCAACATCTCTACCTTACACACTACTTTTAAGATAATAAGCTAAGAAAATGGTTTAAGCACTTTTGTATTATGTTTGATTCTTTTACAAAGAATAAGTTATAAATTTTTTTAAATGCTAAAGAATATTTCCTATCTAAATTGTTGCCATTGATCACATGTCTGAAATCAAACACCTAAAAATATCTTAATATGTTCATATTGATAAACACATTTATAGAACCCTCAACTATAAACCAAAACGCAATATCCCTTATGTTACAAGCACTAAATATACAAATTTTTAAAAAAATAAAATCTTATTTGTTTCATTTTTCAGTTTGAAGATGTTTGTATACAATGTGTTATTCTATTTACAAGGTCTCAATGCGTGTAGTTTAACATGACTTCATTTTCCTTTATTTTCTAGTGGTCGATACAGGTATGGATACGAATACGGGTATGAAAATCGGATACGGTAATTTTTTGTGGGGCTTTGGATACGATCATACAAATATATATATATATATATATATATATATATATATAATTAAATAATATAAAAATATAGATATATAAACAAAATTAACCATATAATATACATAGAAAAAAAATAATAAATTAAATAATCACAAAACATATTAATAATTCAATACCAAATATCATAATATTTAATTGTCGAACTTAGATTAATCTTATTTAATATTTATTATTACAAGTACATAATACAAATGTTACAACTTCCCTGTATGAACAAAAATAAAGACAGAAGAAAATCCACTCTTTACAATTTGGTGAAGATTACAATAAGATGCTCTGGTGTTAAATCAACTTAAGACTATGCCCTGTTCTCTTATTTGAGCTTATTCACAAGTTGAACTTTTGTATTATGCCTGTGCAAATGATCTTACCGTATGTACTGCACAAAAAGAGTCCTGGAGAATCATATTTTTGGGACAGAAAGGATAAGAGAAAAAGACATAATTGATTTCAACCTCTCTCTCATTTTGATCATGTTTCAGACATTATTTCGTTTATTTTGGCAAGGATGAAACGTAATCCAATAACTGGGAGACTTGTTGACTTATTCCGGCAACTTTCACAGCTGTTGTATACAGCCCTAATAAAGAATATACGGATGAATTGACTAAGGCTCACGTTTTAAAAACAGTCAAACACAGCCAGCCATTGAAACTGCAGAGAGGTTTTCATACTTTGTTTTGTTTTTTTGGTCTGTGTTTTTGACTTTTTATTAAGCAAACTTGGAAAATAAAAAATAAAAATTACAAAAAAAGGTTAAGATATGTCACGATACGACTGGATACGTCACCCAAACGTATCCGAACGTATCCACAACCCAAGAACGCTCCCTGGACGTATCCCCGCTCCTGTATTTAGGAGCGTTTCCTCCCTCCCTCCGTTCGTTATTGAGTGTTACAATAAAGATCCCCACAAAGTAAATAAAAATAGATACAGGCAGATAATTTTCACTGGAGTTTGATAGACCTGGCTCATTAATACTAAAAAGATTTTCAGGCAAAACGATAGTGTAGGGGTGGCTGCAAGTGGTTTATGTGAGCATGGACGCATAGGTACGGGGATACTTTTTCTGAAAGAAGTCAATGGATTGAATTTTCCAGTGAAGAAGGTTGCATACAGTTTGACAAAATGTCAAACTAAGGCCAGGGAGTTTTTTCTCTCTGGGTGTCTCGAATTTCTAGTTTTTTAACAGCGTTAAGTTCTTTGTTTGATGCTGGCTTGTTTTTTTTTCTAGTTTTTTTTATAGCGTTACGTTCTTTGTTTGCTGCTGGCTAGTTTTTTTATGTAGTAGATGGTTTTGAAAGGTTGGTAGATATATTTTTTTATATAAACCAAGTGCACTGTCAGACTATTCCGCTCTTCGAAATTTGCAGGGTGATTGTTTGACAAAATACCTTTGTGTAGCTGGAGATTGTGAAAAGATTGGAGGCACAAAGTGTTTAGTGTCGGATCAGGGAGGAACACTCGTTCTTGTTCATTTTGACGAGATTAAGTATGAACAAGTGGATGACGTTTTTGAGTATGAGATAAAAGTGAGAAAAATGGGCTGGCTCGAAGAAGTCGAAGCCTTGTAACAGAGTCAACGAGACGACAATGGCCAAAAATTTGGCAAAGTTTTTGCTTCTCCTGTAGGAATATCTCCTTCGGCTCTCGTAGGGTGTTTACGGGCATTCAAAATCACTAATCCTTCTAAGATTCAGCATGGACCTGTGTTTTCTCAGACAATTTTGGTTTCAGAGCTTGAGCTTTCACGCAGTACTCCAATCTTCCCTCAATGGAGGGTTTCTTTTCGAAAGCTCCTAATGAAGGGGTTATAAAGGGCCTTGTGAGAAGTGATTGTTAGATATGTGACAACAAAGTTAAATCTTACATCCTTTTACGATGTAGTTTATAGTCCACTTTTACAAGGGGTGTGTGGGGATAACCCCTCTTACTACTGTCGCAGGGGGTCCAGGTGGGCAGAAACATCCTATGGAGCCCACCACTCATCCCCCCCTCCACCCTGCTCCATAGGGGTTTCGGGGGCAGTACCCCTGAGGTATGAAATCAAGGAGTCAAACCCCTGTTTCTAGGAAGACGAATTCTACTGGATTCTATTTTTAAAAGAGAAGTCCTAATGATATTTTCCAGTCTATTTTTAAGAGGAGGAATTTTAATGGTGTTTTGCCAATTAGGTGTATTTATCTTTGTGGAGTCCACATGTAATTTACATAGTGAGTTTGCACGTAATCTATTCATCTTGGAACTAATTAATATTGATATCTTGCACCATAGATGTTTCCTTAGCTTGCTAAGGTTTTACCATATAAATCATGTGTTTTGCCTCATACATGTTGAGGATTTATATGTTTAATTATCTTTGTAATTGCATTCTGTTATTTTTACATAGTTGTAGAATGTATTGTTTTCTAACAGTGATATCAGAGCGAGGTTACTCTTATTCGGTAACAACTATGTTCTGGATTTGGTGTTGTTTTCTGTAGCATCAAATGGCAAAAGTTACAAATGCAAAGTTTGAGGTGTAGAAGTTTAACGGTAAAAACAACTTTGGGTTCTAAAAATTCAAAGCACATGATGTGTTTGTGCAACAAGCTCTGCACAAAGCACTAAACGGAAAGGCAAAGACAATGATGATGACTATGAAGAACTGGATACAAAAGCTCTCATTACGATATGATTGTGTTTAGCAAATAAGTTTATTTTCAACATCACTGGACAAAAGACTCTAGGATGATTATGGACCAAATTAGAAGACCTGTACATGATGAAATCAATAACAAATCATATTTATTTGAAAAGGCAATTGTATACATTATGAATGAAAGAATGTATGCAAATTGTTGATCAATTAAATATTTTCAATACACTATTATGCAAGTTGAATAGTATTAATGTGAAATTGGAGGAAGAAGACAAGGTAGTCACCTTCTTATGTACTTTGCAACTTCCATTAGCTTTAGTATTGCTAATGCACTTGACTACGATTCTATTGTAAGGGTATTATTGGCTGAGGAGATAAGGAGAAAATCTAGTCTAGAGACTTCTACCCCTGAAGCTATGGTTGCTAGGAGAAGATCTAGAAAATGAGGGAAAAGCACCTGAGGCATATCTAGATATAAGTCAGAATTCGGGAAGAGTAAGACAAAGTGTTGGCACTGCAGTAAAAAACATAACATCTTAAGAAGGATTGCTAGAAAAGAAACGAAGTTGAAAAGAAGGAAGAATGCACCAAGGAAGCGAATCAAGGAAAAACAAGTGAAGGTATGAGTGATGAAGTTTTATCTGTTTGTGATTTTTCCTTTTATCATCGTTAATGGTTATTGGATTTAGGTGCTACACATCACATGTGTCTGCATAGAAATTGGTTTTATTATTACCAAACCCTTGACGGAAGCTATGTTATTTTGGGAAATAATGTTTCTTTTAAGACTAAAGGGATTAGTAGCATTAAGATAAAAATGTTTGATGGTATAGTAAGTACTCTAAGAAAAATAAGGCATGTACTAGAACTTTAATGAAATTTGATTTATTTAAGCGAATTAGATCCCTGTGGATATAAGTTCACAGGTCAAGGTGGATCTCTTAAGGTGTCTAAGGGTGCTTTAGTCGTAATAAAGGCTCTAAAAGTATGGAAACTTTACATATTGTAAGGAGTGCAGATATCATTCAAGCGGCTATGGTATCTAAAACAACAAAAGAACTTGCTAGTCTATGGCATCTACGTTTGGGTCACATGAGCTAGAAAGGTTTAAAGGTCCTGAAAAATAATGGCTTACTTCCTATACTAAAATATTTAGATTTTGAATTTTGCAAGCATCGCGTTTTTGGGAAATGAAGTAAATGGAATTTTAGTGCAAGAAGTCACATAAGTAAACATATTCTTGACTATAATTCTTATGTGTGGGGTTCAACCCCTGTAATTTTGTATGGAGGATCATTATATTTAGTTACGTCTATAGACGATTACTCCAGAAAAGTATGGGTCTACTATCTGAAAAGAAAGTATGATATTTTTAGTGTATTTAAGCAATTTAGAGCTTTGGTTGAGAAGAAAACTGATAGGTCAATCAAATGTTTAACAAATAATGGAGGCGAGTTCATATCCTTGGAGTTTTAGAACTATTGCAAGGATGTTGGGATTGAAGAATATAAAACCACCAACTATACAATATAAAGAAATGGGGTTGTTGAATGCATGAATAAGACTCTTCTAGAGAAAGCAAGAAGCATGCTCAGCAATGTAAATTTGGATAAGCATTTATGAGCATAAGTAGTTTGTATAGCATATTATCTAGTAAATCGCTCACTATCAGTTGCAATAGAATGTAAGATTCCTCAAGAGGTATATAGGTCATCCACATGATTGTATAAATTTGAAAAAAATTGGTTGTAATCCTTATGCTCTTACTAAAGTTAGACCCAAAATCTGAGAATTACATCTTTGTTGGGTATGGTGAAGGAGATGGTGTTAAGGGATACAGAGTGTGGGATCCTATTGCCCATAAGATCATCATTAGCAAAGATGTACAGTTTGATGAATCATATTTTTTAAAATCAGATGCCGAAATGAAAGAAAAATAAGACCATAACATCGACACGTCAAGGTTGAAATCGAGCCATCTTTAGATTCTAAAAATGAGGAAATTCAGCCATATTTAGATGGTGAAGATTTTGAAGATTTATAACCATTTGAAGAAACACCTTAGTAGCTACAGCGGAGGTCAAAACATAAGGAAACACCTCCATAGTCAGTATGGAGATCTACACGGGTCAAGCATCCTCCTAGATGTATAGTCCCAATATTTCAATTGCTTTGATTTCTAATGATGGCGAACCTAGTCATTATCTAGAAGCATTGTAAGATATGGATAGTGTCAAACAAAAAAGGGAAATGTAGGAAAAAATGTATGCCTTATCTAAGAACAAGTCATAGGACCTAGTAGAACATCCAAAAGGTAGAGAACCTATTGGTTGTAAATGGGTTATCAATAGGTCTTGATAAAAAGGTTGAAAGGTATAGGGCAAGATTGTTGGCAAAAAGGATTTGCACAAAAAGAATATATGTATTACCATGAAATCTTTTCCTCAGTTGTTAAATTAGTTTCAAGTTGTTTTAGCATTAGTGTTTTTACTTGATTCAGAGTTAGAGAAACTAGATGTTAAAACATTAGCTTGCATGGGGATTTAGAAGAGGATATATATATGGAACAACCTGAAGGTTTTGTAGAAGATAGGAAAAAAAAAATTGTTTGCAAGCTGAAGAAATTATTGTATGCCCTAAAATAGTCACCCAGATAATGGTACAACAAGTTTGATTCCTTCATGGGGAGCCATAATTTTGTTAAAAGTGAGTATGATCATTGTGTTTACATCAAGTTTTTGGACAATGGCTCATTCTTTAAATTGGAATTGTATGTTGATGATATGTTTGTAACAAGGAAAAGCATGGTTGAAATCATCAGTTTAAAGGCTCATCTAGCTAGGACATTTGATATGAAAGATCTAGGAGTAGCAAAACAAATATTAGGCATGGAGATAAATAGCGACAAGAAAAATGGTAAGTTTGGTTATCATAGTAAAAGTATTTGGAAAAGATACTAACCAAATTTAGTATGAAGTATGTGAAACCAATTAGTATCCCTTTTCCTTCCAATTTCAAGCTTTCTTCAAGTTTATGTCCTAGTAATGATGAAGAAAAGTAGTATGTCTCATGTACCATATTCTAATACAGTAGGAAGTTTAATGAATTCTATGGTATGTACAAGGCTAGACATTTCACATGCAGTTGGAGTTGTCAATGGATATATGACAAATTCAGCTAAAGAACATTGGGTAGTAGTGAAGTGGGTGTTTTGCTACTTGCGAGGAACAAATGACTATTGCAACACTTCTAATAAAACTGGTGATTCTATTTGTAGATATGTTGATTCTGATTTTGTAGGAGATCTAAACAAAAGAATATCAACATCTGGTTACATTTTTACATTTGCCACTGGACCTATTAGTTGGATGTCGAAGCTTCAAAAGACTATTGATGCATCAACTACTGAGGTAGAATATGTGGTTGTCTATCATGCTTGTTAGGAGGCAATTTGGCTAAAGGGCCTATTGGGTGAATTTGGAAGAGAGAAATACAAAATAAAGGTATTTTGTGCTAATCAAAAGGCAATTTATTTGGCCAACAATCTAGTTTATCACAATAGGACAAACCATATTGTATAAAGGTATCATATTGTCATTCAGGTGATTGATGAAGGAAAAGTAGCACTTAAAAGGTTCACATAGAGGAAAATAGTGTCGATATGTTCACAAAACTAGTTTTATTAGAGAAACTAAAATGGTGTTTGGCTTTGCTTGGCTTATAGAAAAGGTGATGAGTTGGTCAGCAAGATATAAGGTGGAAATTGTTGTCAAGGTAGAGATTGTTAGATATGTGACAATAAAATTAAATTTTAGACCCTTTTGTGGTGTGGTTTATAGTCCACTTTTACACAGGGGTGTGGGGAGGCAACACCCCTCACTATTTTTGTAGGGGGGGTAGAGGGGTGGTGACATCCTAAGGAGCCCCCCTATTGGGCGTTCATGGGCAACACCCCTGAGGTATGAAATCAAGGAGTCAAACCCTTATTTCAATAAAAATGAATTCCACTGAATTCTATTTTTATAAGAAAAGTCCTAATGGCATTTTTCCCTATATTTTCAAGAGGAGGAATCCTAAGGATGCTTTGCCAATTGGGTGTATTTAGCTTTGTAGAGTCCGCATATAATCTACACAATGATATCACATGTAATCTATTCATCTTATAATTAATAAAGCTTAATATCTTACACCGTGGATGTTTCCTTATCTTGCTAAGGTTTTACCACATAAATCATGTGTTTTGTCTCATGCATGTTGAGGATTTGTTTGTTTAATTATCTCTATAATTGCATTCTATTATTTTTACATAGTTTTAGAGTGTGTGGTTTCCTAACAGTGATCCAATGGATACAAGGATGGACTCTATCATTGAAGTTAGCCCTCAATACAATGTTATGTGGCCTCCTCTTTCCAAAGCTGGTGTGGGTAGTGTTTTGCTTCCTAGATCACCTCATCACTGCAATAGAGCCCCCACGAGACAAGAGTCACCCTCGTTGCTAGATCTAGTGGATCGATCCCTCCTCAAGGTGACCTGGGTTCATTATTGATATTGGTAGAGGTGAGAGGTGGTTTGGTTCATAGATCCCTTGTTCTGGGGGGAATTAGATCATCCATTAGAGTCAAGGATAGTGAGGTGTTAGGATCAAAATAAGAAAGGTGCAAGTTGTTGAGTCTTGCTAAACCAAGATTAGTGGTTGGAGATGGGTTATTTCTGAATCAAATCACCCACTTCCAAAAAAATGGTGCTTGTTGGGAAGTTCCATGGGAGGTTTATATCAAAGGTCTCATTGATATAATGGATTTATACCCAATGGAGGCCATTGCTAGACTATGCCTTAACCTTCAATATTCTAGCCAAAGGGTGGTTCACCTTCCTTTTAAAATAAAAGCAATATCTAGAGGTCATAAAGGCATGTAGCTAGATTTGGAGCAACACCTTTTTTCTCTAGAGGCATGAGAGTCATGCTTTGATCTTATTAAAGAGGTAGTAAATTCTCATGCACTCTGGGTTAAGCTCCTAGGTCTACCTATTGAATCATGGAAGGAGGATTTCTTGACAAATCTAGGAAACACCTTAGGGAAGTCTAGATGCTTTGATAAACATGTTCTTTCCCTTTCCTCAAGAGATGTTGTAAAATTGTGGGTAGGAATAGATTTAAGGCAAGGGTTCCCTGGGTCAATGGAGATTGTGTATGGGAACCAGAACACTATTCAGTCCTCGGACCACCAAAATGTTCCCTTTACGTGCAACCTATGTAGAATGCATGGGCATCTTAAGTTTGCCTGCCCTTTGAAGGTTTCCATAGGAAAAAGGGATGAGGGATAGGGATTCAATGAGTCCTAATCTTTGCTACCCTCTCGACAGAGGATCTCTCCTCAAAAACTCAGCACTCCTACAATCCCTAATCTTGAAAGAAATTTGAATGGGGATGAGGAGGACTCTTTCTTTAATTGACAATTATTGGGAATTTTGTTGATAGAAATCAGTCAAAGAAACCTTCCCCATTGGAGCTAGGAATGCATGGGCACACAACTTCTTAAGGAAAGGTAGCATGGGCCTTTAACCTGATCCTTGATTGCATGGGAAGTAAGCTCTTAGATGGGTAGGAGTGTTCAAATGTTGAAGGCCTTTTGGTTTCTTTTCTAGTTAGAGGAAGATCTATTGAAGGATGGAGGTACAAAACCTTTTGATGTGGTTTGTGAGGGATGTGGTTGCTCACTTGAAAGGTAAATGGGAATGATAACTACGCTTTCTTAGAGCCACCAAAGGAAAAGGACAAGAAACTTTATCATCTAAGATCCTCTAAATTCTCTGAAATTTTTGAATTAGATGCCAAGGTTGTAGTGGGGTTACAAGTAGATGGAGATAGCTGCCACAACACCCTTTTTCAAGGGAGGAAATCCTTTATTGTGCAAGCAAAACAAAAGACAGAAAGAGAGATGAAAACAGGTAAGCAAAGGAAAATTCAAGGGGCCCTTAGAGCAGAGAGGTACCCAAAGAAGTTTAAGAAATGATCATTCTCTCTAAATGGTAGAGGCCTTAGCACAGGTATTAAAAAATGCGCTCTCCGTAGGCTAGTTATCTCGCATAAGCCAGATGTGTTGTGTGCGAAGGAAACAATGTTGCCGGAGAACTTAACAATTGAGACATTGAAAGGGGTTTTTAAGGGGTGGGAGTTTATTGCTTTTGATTCTAATGGCATGTCTGGATGTTTCATTACCGGTTGGAATAGAAGGGGTGGGTTGAGATCTTCAAAAAAATCTTCAATCAACTACAAGAATGGATATCAGACCCTTATCTATGGGGAAGCCTTTATCTATATTTAACATCTACGGACCCCATGTGAATAGAAAGGAGTTCTGGGAAGATTAGTTGCATATGGTCAGCATCCAAAAGGAAAATGTCATTCTGTGAGGAGACGTAAACTTCACTATGAAAAGAGGTGAAATATGGGGGTTGAAGGGGAGAACGGATGAACTGGATGATTTATTCATACATAATTTCTGAATAAGAAAATACTTCATGATGTTGAGCTTGTGAAGTTATCTCCAACCTATAGGACTAATAGATTTGGTGATGAAGGGATATCCAAAAGGTTGGACAGATTTTTTGTGGCTTATAATATTAAGTTGGAGTTCGCTAAAATAAGATTTTGGTTAGGTTCTGATGGCTGCACTGATCATTCTCCCATTCTTATTCAACTTGAAAAGGATGACATAAAACCTCCGGGTCCTTTTGAGTTCAATCCTTTTTGGCTGTAGGATAAGAAATTCATTTCTTTGATTAGAAATAAATGGTAACATGTAAGGGAAGATCTTGAAGGTAGTGCTATACACCAGTTCAATGATTCCTAGGAAAGGGTTGAAAAACTTACACTTAGAATGGATTGGACGAGAGGTCAATTTAGTAGTTGACAACAGGACATTTCAGCGGTTGAAATTCATATGGCTCAAATTAATAACTAAAATACAAATGGGTTTTTTACTGAATATGAACTGCCTATGCTTAAGAGATTGGAAGATTCTAAAAAGGCACTACTGGGTTGGGAACGTGCCAAATGGAGAGACAAAAAAAATTGGGCAACCTGGTTAGTTCAAGGGGATGAAAATACATTTTTTTTCCACAATTATGCCAACACGAGGAAAAATATTATACTGTGTATGATATTTAGGGAGAAAATAAAACCAGAGTTCTCAGTTTAAGAGAAATTTCAAACGCTGGAACTGATCATTTTCAGCCTTTTTTTTAAAGAGCTCACTAGTGCTAATGTTGTTGAAATTCTCTTCTTTTTTTCCTAGGTTTATTCAAGCTAATCAAAAATTTCATTTGATGGAGCTGGTGTCAAAGGAGGAATTTAAGGTGGTGATCCATTTCTTTTATAAGGATAAAATCACAAGGCCAGATGGTTGGCCAATTGAATTATATCAAGGCTTCTTTGAGTTTCTTGAAAATGATTTGCTAGTAGTGGTCGAGTCATCCAGGAGAACTGGGAAAGTCTTGGGTGCTTTTAACACATCCTTTCTTTCCTTGATACCCAAAAAAGATGCATCAAAAACCTTTGAGCATTTTAGACTCATATCTTATATTATCGGTTCGTTTTTGGTTCTAGTGTGGGTTCGAAGAACCCGGTTTACTGGTAAATTTTTTTCCTTTGGATTCATTTTGAATTTGTCTGTACAAAAATATATAAAAAATAAAAATTATAAATTTTTTATTTTTTATATATTTAATTAGTGCCATTATAATAAACCATATAGTATGCATCTTGATAACTGATAAGTTAATAACCATAAAAATGAAATGATAAATATTAGAATATCAAATATCAAATATCAATAATTATCCTGTGGCTATCACAAGTTACATCAAACTATAAAAGTTAATTTTCATAATCATATTGCTCTTTATTGAGAACATAAACATCAACATCATGTTGTGGTTCATTAGAACCACATGGACTATCACCACTACCACTCCCGCTAGCTAAGTTTTGTGTCATCGAAATGGAAGGACTACTTGACGAATATTCAAACCTACAGTGCCAATGAAGGGCAAGTATGCAATGAGAAAATTAGAAAAATAAGATGCAAGTGGATTTCCTTTTGTCACTTTGTTTTTACCACTTATGTTGTTTTTAGCTTTTGTTTTTGTTTATACTTGGCTTTTAGGGTTTAGGAAAAAAAAAATTATTATCTTGCTTTGGTTTTGGCAAAATATGTTTTTGACTTTTTTTACCACTGTGGACAGTGGATTTTCTGTCTCAGCACCCAAGGTTCATCCCAAAAGAACCCCAGCCATACTTGGATGCCCAGGGATGAACCCTGAGCATTGAGACAAGAAATCGGATCATAACCAGCGCCTAATCGAACCCAAACCCTAAACGTGGGCAAAACTGAAGAACATGTAATATTGCTTATATCCTTTCTAATTTTATCTATAAAATTATTGAAAATATAATTGCTATGAAGCTAGAACCTATCTTATTAGAAGTAATTTTCTTGACAAATCCATGCTATCGTGCGAGTAGCACAAGAAGCCTTACACACCATCAAAACAAAGAAGCTACTTGCCTTTGTCATCAAATTAGACTGTTAAATAGCATTTGATCTAGAGTCTCCTCAGTATATTTGAGGCTCATCCATATTCTTGTGGGATTCTCTCTTCCAATGGTTACCTGAGTAGAGGGATGCCTTAATTTTGTGTCTTTTTATTTACCCATCAATGAATTCTTAGCTTCTTTTTTTAAGGCTACTCTGGGATTTAGGCAAGTGTGTCCTCCATCACCTCTACTACTCTTAAAAGTGGCAGAAGGGTTCATCAAGTACTTGATCAGCTTGAGTATTTTGGGGGGTTTAAAAGTCATCAAATTTGGTAGTCATATCTTTCTCTACCATCTTCTTGGTTTTTTTTTGATAATGTCTCATTATTCGGGAATGGATTTATAGGGGATGCCAATCTATACAAGGGGGTTCATGAAATCTATATGAAGACTACTAGAATGCAAATCAATTTTCAGAAATCCTCTTTAACATTCACTGCAATTTTAGAGGGCTAGGGGAGGGATCTCGACACCATTCTTTAGTTCTCAGATATGCATTTCAAGAAAGGGTACAAGTATTTGGGCTTTATTCTTAAGGCTAATAATTATGGTTACAATGATTGGATTTGGATTTATCCAAAAAAAAAAAAAGAGAGACAATAAATCAGATTTGGGTTCATAAGTGAGTTATCTGGGGGGGGGGAAGGCTCACCCTCATTAAATCAGTGATTGAGGCAACTCTCGTCTAAAAGCATTCAATAGCCTATATTCCAGTAGGGTTTCAAAAACAATTAGGTGAGGAGGAAAAGGATGTTATGGGTTTAGTGAACTCGAAAATTTTTCTAGACCCCAACCTGTTGGGTCTTAAGAATATTCTCAATTTCTGACAAGCACTTGCTACCAAAAGCCTTTGGAGACTCATTAAAGGGGATATATTGCGGCACATGATCATGAGGTAAAAATGCATTGAACGCTTATCTATTAAGGATTGGATCAACAAAGAACCAAAGCATACCCCAAGTTCTATCTTTTGGAAATCATTGAATTCAACATTTCCATTGATTGGTTCTTGGCTGGCTTGGAAGATTGTTGATGGCAAGAAGAGAAGGATTGGGTCAGAGCTTGGATTGGAGACAAAGGGAACTTCAAACTTGTTTTTCCTTCTCAACGCACTCTATGATTAAAATATTTACCTTCGGGGCAATGGCTTTGTTTCTATACAGACAAATCCTTAGAGGGAAGTCTGGAATCCTGCTAATAAGTTAGGATTGGCTGGAAAATTGGCTTGTGAGTGGTATTCTTACACCCAGCTAGTAATTGGCAGTGTTATCAAATTGAGGTAAAGGGATGCCATTCCTTATTGGTCTAAAAACTTAACATCTAGAATGTAGTTTGCGCTTATTTGGGATAGTTCTCTCTTTTTGTGGAGGAAGTTGGAGCTGTAAATGAATGGTGGTGGAACAAAGTGTAGAAACTTGTTGGGCCTTAAGACCAAACCTTTATTTTGGCTAGCCCTGTTTAACAAGGTTTTAACATGGAATGTTCTCCAAAAGCAGGCCTAGAAAGGTCCCAACATCTACGTACGATGTAGGGAGTATGAAGAAACCATTTATCATCTTCTAGTTGGTTTCCTCTTTACTATCAAGGTGTTGGCAGTAGCTAGGACTTTATTAGGGGGTGCTGGCTCTTGGGAAGGTTTTCCCCTATCCCAAGCCTTCTGAAAATGGTATGAGGATGCTCAGGTAAAGGAATTCAAAGCTTTTATGGTGGCTGTAAGTTTGGCTATTTGGAGAACCAGGAATGAGATAATATTTCAAAGAACTTTATTTTCTTCGATACAAATCTTCTATAAGGTAAAATTTTGCTATGAGAACTATAAAGCAGTAAAAAAAAGAGAAACCCATGGGATAATTTACAGTTGAGGTGATTGATGAATCCTTTCCATCGTGTTTTTTAATGGAACCTCCAAGGATAATCTAGGGAAATGTGGAACGGAGGGCATAATTTATCTCTCCTCTCATTCCATTCTTTTTTCACTCTAGGGCTTGGGAATGGTATAAATAATTGGGCAGAAATTTCAGCGCTCTTTATGCTTCTTAGAATTTCCATTTAGAAGAGGGTAAGCAACTCACAAGCGTATGGAGACTCCAAACACATTGTGACTGGTTATCTAGTGTGACCCCTTTTAAAAATTTGGGACTTCAAGCAATCATAGATCATGTGTTTGATCTGGAGGGTTTTTTTTTTTATAAAAAAACAAAACACCATTGTAGATCATCTCCCATAAGATGGGTTTTTTGGGGGGAGGCTGGCCGGATGAAAATTCAAGAGTTTAAAGAGGGGGATATCTCTGACACCTCTCAATTTTATTTTTTTAAAACTTCTATTGTAACTTCCTTTTTTGTTATGTTCGTTGTAACTTCCTTTCATTATTATGTTTTGGATATTAAATATTAATTATTATTTTTTTGGTATGGTGTTTTTAGTTTCTTTTTTGGTTGGTTTTGGTTGTGGACTGGATATTTGTTTTATTGGTGTTTTCAGTTCTAACATTTTTATTGATACATAAAGGCTATTTACCATTAAATTAGTTTCAAATGTAATGAAAATTTTTCAATTTTTGAAATAAATATATTATGCTTTTTTCTTTGTTAAAAAATAATAATAATTTACATCAAAATATATTTTTTAAAAAACTTTTATTTTAAAAATAAAAAAATATATCTATATTCTTTATTTTTGAAATAAAGGTTTTATAAAAACACACTAAACATATTATTCTTTATTGTTAACCAAATTTTTTTTCATATTTATTTAAATGATATTTTTTAATAGTTCTTTTCTATGTTCAAATTACATAGACATAATTGATAAATAACTTAAAAAGCCATAGAGAATTGTATTGAACAATTGGCTCAAAGTGAACATGATGGACAACCTTACTTGAGTATACTTTAAGAATAGATAGATTCATAAATTAAAATATTGTAATTAAAAAAAAATATGATTAAAAAAACAATAATAACATGTAATATCTTTTTTATCTTCTTTCCATAAATAAGCATTTTGATGACTTTGGGCTTAATATTAAAGTATTTCAATAAAAAAATTATTAAAGATAAATATACACATTTAATTATGATTGTGTTTTAAAATTAATTAAACAATATAATAAAAATTATAAGCAATATAAATACTATGTAGTTTATAAGCACAATATTTTCATTGTTACATTGAAACATATCATATTAGTTTTCACAACAATAAATTTTCTTTCAAAAATACATTGGAAATAAAACAAATGAATTGTATAATAAATAACTTTTTTTATATTTATTGTAATTTAAGTTTACTTTTATCTACAATTTTTATGGGATGTAATTGATTGTCCAAACTTTGTAAAAATGTATGCAATGTGATAAGTTCTATTTATTTATTTGAAAAGCTTAAATTTAACATCACAACATGTTTTCAATCTCTTATTTATTAAGAACTAGCAATTATTTACTTTAATTATGATTTTTTAAGAAATATTTTTTTTAATTATTAATAATTCTATTATATATTCAAAGAAATGCATTCATTTGATTATCAACACCATGAAAATTAATGATAAAGCAATAAAAATAATTATTTAATTATTATAATTTTCGTTTATTAAAAAATATCCGATATAATGTCAATTAAAATATACTTATTAGTAAGGTACAAATTATACCTCTTTATTTTTTGATAATTGTGTGCACCTTTCTTTAGCAGCAGCAGAAAAAGTTTTGTACTTCTCCACTATTCTGTTAATACTTTAATAGAAAAAATCAATTAATTAGCATTACACAAAATAAATAAACATTAATAAAAATTAATACATCTTATTTATAAATATTTTAAAACAAAATTTATTTTCACTATCTTATTTTAAATAAGATAACAATAAGAGAATACTAATACAATGGAATAACGCATTCGTTTATTGTAATTATATAATGTAAAATATCAACACAATACATTAAAAATTTATGAAAATTAAGTTCAATGATTTAATAAATAAAGTTGAAAAAAATAATGTACATATCAATTGATAATACAAAAACTTCTTTGTTTTTTTTTTAAACGTGAAAAGGGATACATGGCTATAAATAAAATTTACAAAAGAATGCAATTTATAGAAGACTATCGCAACTAAAAACCTGAGTTATAATTTACATAAGCTTACCTATGATTAATAAAGGTAATATGTAAGATGGCATTATGAAGCAACTTCACAACATAAATTGAATGAAAGATATTAATATAATGATATTCTTTTTTCGGTCCATAGCGTCAATGGTGTTTCTTTCTAAATTAGAGCTGATCAATATTAAAACTTCGAGTGTTTTCTAGATTTAGGCAGCTAATAGCTCATTATGTGGGTCGAAATGACAATGGAGGGATTTATAGATATTGATTGTACAATGTTAATTATTTATATCATGCTTAGGGATCAGTCGAGGCTTCTTGTCAAAGTCTAAATTTTTATTTTATTTTTATTTTTTTAAAAATTGACATTTAAATAATACTCTCATTCCCTATCCTCCTAACAAAATAATTTATAAAAATATTTTAATAAATATTATTATAATAACAAATTTTAAATATAATTATTCGAATATAAAATAATATTATTAATAGTATTAAATATATTATTTATTTTTTAATAATAGTTTATACTGGAATCATATTTTAAGTTCAATTTTTGTGAGGTCAATTAAAATTTCTCTTAAGATAATTTCATGATTTAATTTAAAGGTAAAATCAAGGTTGAAGTTAATATTATAGATTTAAGTCTCATTTTAAATAAAAACATTTATAACGTTAACTTTAATTCAACATTTTATACTGAATATTTAATATTATCCTTATGTAATCCTTTCTCATAAGTTTAGGGGTCTGCCTATGTCAATTAAACTTATTTTAATTGTGCAAAAAATATTTACAAGCTTTGGGGATTGTGCAAAAATTATTTACAAGCTTGGGGGTGTCTCTTCTCCTTTAAGCCATTATTATAAAAAAGAAGAGTTAAATGGAAATATGAGATATGAAATATTGTGAGAGATGAAATTCGAACCATCACTCTACCTTTAATATTTTAATTACAAGCTTAGGCTAGTAAGGAAGAAATATAAATTGATTTATAGAAAAAATACACAATAAAGAACACACGAGAACATGATAAGGTTCTTTGATTTCCACAATCTTGATCAACTACCAAAATCAGTTGTTAGTTTAAAAAACAAACTAGAGAAATCAATTTCAATATATTAAAGGAAATGGGTTACCATGGTCAAGGTTTTGGTAAATGGTCATAGAAGTGAAGAAGTCCTTGAAGTTAAAATGGGGCCCAAGAGTTGGAAGTCTTCAGGTACCAAAGGGAAACTTTTAAAACCACTCATATTATTATCACAGAAGATGTTTCAAGCGTAGTTTGTATTAGAATCTCTTCCTTTTGAATTATATATGAAGTGGAAGCACAAGAATTATAAATGTTAGGTTACTCACATTCCAAATTGTAAAACTTCACTATTATTAAAAATGAAATTTGGATGGATTATACCACTTATTCGTTAAGATTTTTTTATGCTAATAAAAATTAGAACTAGCAGTAATAGGAGTCAATATTTTTTTCCAAGAACGTAAAATGAATACAAGTGGCAATTCGAGACACTTATGAAAAATATAAAAAAACTAATAACCTATCACTTTGTTGAAGGTTCACTCCATCACAACTAATTGAAATTAAAAATTGTTTAATATGTTGTAAACTAAGGATGCATCCAATGTGATGAAAAAATGTAAGAATTTCATCAATAAATTTTTACCATGAAAATTACTATAATATGTTTGAAAATTACAATATATAAAATTAAAGAATACTAAGAGAAAATAGAAAATTAAAAAAAATTGTTTTCATTAGATTCAAATTATCAATAGTGATCTCAACTTTACAAAAGAATATTCGTTACATGCAAAGGAATACGTGTTGTATGTATTTTCAAATTTACAAGTAAGGTGATTTACATTCTATCTTTAGAATTTCCTTTTAGTGATAAAAATAGTTATAATAAAATTATTACCCAAATGTAAAATCAAAGTATTGTAGATCCACATCTCTTTTAAGATTTATATATTATTATTTTTTAATTAATAAATAAAATAGCATTTACAAAAAAGGAATGAATTGGAGGAAATAATAACACCAAAACAAATGAAAACCTACAAAAAGACCAGCCTCGAAAGGAAGATATCCAGTCAAAGTCCAACCACCCTAAAGGGCAACCCCAAAAAACATTGAGCAAAAAGAAAAAGAAAAAAGGGGAATAACAACCCAACTAAAAACCAACTGAAATCTTTGCCAAGGCACCATTACCACCAGAGGGAGAACCTCAACCAACAACCTAAGCCAATTGTTTGTCGTCCATTTATTCCATGCCACATCCTCTCAAGCTCACTTCCACACCTGCTTCACCATCATTCAAATCACACTTGGATCCACCAACACATAGAACAGTCACCTTCCACCTCTAGAGCCATAGCCTGCCTACTCGTATCTTCATCAGCGCCCCCAATACCTGAGACTACTTTCATCAAAACCAAATGAGCCTACATGTGGATTATAGTCACCCTTTGTTGAACCTTTAATCCTTTTATTTCTTGAGCTTAGCTCCAAACACATCACAAAATATTTAGCTACAGACACCAACCTAAAAGAGTTACTCTCGCTAAGGGCCACCACCATTGAGGCCATGGGAGCTCATACATCACTCAAGTCTAACTTTGGTAGAAAGTGTCCCTCTAGGCTAGGGTTTTTTTATCAATTTTACAGAAATTCTAGATGTTCCACCATTTCAAAATACTTTAGCTCATGAAAAGTTTGTAGAGGGATTAGCCTTGTATCATTCTAAACTGAGAAGGGATGTTGGCACTTACTAGCCCAAATAAAACCCTCCGCCACTTCTACTAGGCCAACCCAAAAACCAGATCGAACGATCCTACTTGCCACCATCATGTTTGTTATTTATCTTTTGAGATGAAGAGGGGGTTCCCAATAAACATCGACCCCACCAGGGCAATGAATTTCACCCTGCAACTGGTATCCAGGGCAACCTGGCCTATTACATTCTTTAAGGCTTACAGAACACTTCTAGTATGAATCATGAAAATTTGTTTCAATCGTAAGTCCATCACCCATCCACCAAAAACTATTTCCCTCTTGGTTGCTTCAACACATAACAAGGGTTCACTTAGTGCCACTTAAAGCATGCCATCCATGGTGTTGAAATCATGAGAGGCCTGATAATATAGATGCAAAGGTGTGGAGAAGGGAGATAACCTGTAATGAATGTATTGTCCACCACACCAACATCAAGATAAAAACATTGAGAGAATATTGTGCATGTGGAATGAGCCCTCCAATGCCAATTTAAAGCCAATGAAAGGGTGCATGCTCATCATGAAAGCCATGCCTCCCCGAGTCATCATTAATATGGTGTCCTTTCGAAACTCTAACTACTCCAATCATTATCAATAATGATTTCTTTGATCTGTTCCACTCCCTTACTGGCAAGACTATCTACTATTGAGTCTGCTTCTTGAAAGCAATGGGAAGCCTCCTAAAAGCTAAATTTGTCCAACAATCCATAAACATGGTTTAATATGTTATTGTTATTCCACAATCTAACTTTCTTATTCCTTAAAGCCTAGATAATAGCCTTTGATTTGCCTTTAATAATGATTCGCTCAATCCCGCATTGTGTCAAGATTTCCAAACCCAAGACGAGATATTTTGCCTCCACCTTATTTTTAGTACCATATACCAACTTTTTCGATGTGGCTCAAATCAGTGAACCTGCAAAAACTTGGATAACACGTCCTACTCCAAATGCCCACAAATTACCCCTGGTAACTCCATCAAAATACATCAAATTTTATTTTGAATAGTCTTGGAGGGAGAGACACCCACTCCATTTTACCCTCTCATCTTGAAGCTTTCGAACACACCGCCAACCCATTAATCAGAAAGATTCATACATTCTTACTAATTACTATCGCAATAAATATTTCATTCATATTGTAGTATCATATTGATTTGTTTGATTCATTCCTTATATTTTGGCTTATTATTTTTATAATTGATTAAGTTTTTGCAATTCAATGAATTGTAATATCATATTAGGTTGTTAAATTTTTTTCCTTTGTTTCAATTTATAAAAAAAAGTATAAACATTTTTACAATTTAAATATTTATTCAACATACTGTCGTTATTGAACCCAAATTAGAATTTTTGGTGTAAACAATTATAGATCTCAATAACAATTCTAAAAGGGTATGGATTGCCATCAAAACAATAAAATTGAAGGTAGAGACAATATTTACATCAAAATGAATTTGCAGAAGCTTGAGGGGAACATCCTTTTTTAATAAATAAATATATAAAAGAACTAACTTTTAAAGGAGTTTTAAAAGAAGTTTATAAATTTATGGTAATTATATCTATTCTTATTTTTGTTGATATCATTAAATTTGTTTAATATACATTAACATATTATTATTAGATAGGGAGTAAAACTTCGAGTAATTAAGAATCATATTTATTTCTAAGTCATAGTTTTCCATGATTTAAAGTTATTTTAGTTAATTAAAAATTATGTATATTAGTTTTATATTATATAATTATTATTTAGTTAAGATGTATAATATTGTTTTATTGAAGGGGTTCATAAATATTTATTCTTTTTTAAATATAGTTATATATGGTAGAAACATATTTTAATTGTGATATATTGAGTTTATCAAATATGTAGTTACACTCCACTTTTTTATGTTTTTTTCTTTTTACTGGGTAAACATGATCATAACTATTTTTAATATCATCTTGTAAGATTTAAAATTGGGTAAGATTAGGTACAATCAACTCATTTAACCAATTTACTAATATTTTATCAACATTATTTTTTATTTTGATGTCTATATATTCTAATAATTTAATTCTCTAAAAAATAAATTCTAATAACTATTTTTAATTGACAATATTTTATATGTTAATAATATTTCCTTTTATCCCAAATAAATTATAAGGAAATAGATTTTATGTTATAGTTCTAAGACATTAAGGAGAATTGAAAGGACATTTCCAAAAGATGCTGATAATAGTAATTTTTCTTACCAAAGAGGATGATATGGTCTGTATAAGTCGACTTTACAGAATTACTATTGTCAAAACCAAGGTGCTATATTGCCTTTTCATTTTCAATCCACAGCAATATTAGATTGAGGTTAGCTTTGTGATATTTAAAGGGAATTGTTTATGTCATTTCCAAAAATGCTTATAACAGATATTTTGATATGTATCGACGATTTTGTTACCTATAAAATTTAAGATTCTAGAACTGTTATTTTCTACTCTTCAATAGTGCCATTTTGGAAATAAAAATTAATAGCAAAGAAAGGTGGCTTATAGTTGAGAATTAGAATTACAAGAATTTGCAATGGAAATTTTATCTCAGGATAGAGAGAAAATGGGGTTGATCGTTGATAAACTGGACATTATGACTTGGGATTCTTTCAAGGGGAAAGGAATATAATTCTAAATAAAATTAAAACGAACAGGATTTTTATCATGATGAGAAGAATGAAAAGAAGAGTTTAAAAGTTCCAATTAAGATTGTGATTGAAGAACGGAGGAAAAGAGTGCATTTTTTAATACAAAGAAACACTAAAGTTGTATGTTTCTAAGGAAGAATTCAAAACGGAATTACTATTATGTAAACTAAAAGTACTATTGAATAAAGAGCTCCAACAATGTGGATTTCTCGGATTGACAAAGGTGTAAAAGAAAATCATTGAAAACGTAAGTACATTATCAAAACTTTCAAACATGATTTGAAACAAACTTTTATAAAATATAATTTTTAATAACTAAATTCAGTCCATATTTACAGATTGTTTATATAATATTATCTAGTGATTTTAGCTCGATATAATATAGTGTACACTAAAAGCTTCACACCTAATTCAAAACTTATTTTAGGAAACATGTTTTGTGTTATAATTTTATATAATAGTTACGAGTGGTTTATATATTATTCATGGTTTATCTCAATTCAATATATTGGGAACAAAAAAATCTTTGGGAATATTGCTGCTTCACACGTGATGCTGGAGGGATGTGGTTCATTGACATAGCCCGACAAGGAACTGCCTTAAGTGTCAAATAGATTGTTCTCGTGTGTGCTTGCGTGTGATGTTCGAGCAATGGAGCTCATTGACATAGCCCGACAAAGAACTGCCTTATGTGCCAAATGGATTGTGTGGGCCATTAAGGGCCAAGAACCTTGGAAGGTGTTGTTCAAACACTATATTGCCTCAAGGTTAACTAACGGCAAAAAAGCCTAGAAAGGGCTCGGCTTCCCTAATTTGCTTTTCATTTAGTCTCCCGTCCAAATCACAAGATCCTTTGTGGCTAAAAGCATCTGGAAAGTGTGGAAAAAGATCAAGCCATGGCTTCTCTAGAATGGTTCTGGTTTCCGCAATGGGCTATCCGCTAACACCCACTCTCTCTGATGGTCTCTCATTTTTAATCTCAATGAGGTGCCCCTGGCAGAAGTCCCATGGATCAACGCTCTAAAACTTTTATGAAGGGGAATCCATACTGTCCAAGATTACTTTGCAAGTGAACTTGTTCTTCGCTACCTTGGGAGGAGGAAAAAGCCAAATTTTGGTTAGCCAATACGGACCATGAATCCTACTAGGAGATTTTCAATGTCATGTCACCTTCCATGCTCCACAAAATCTCAGACCTCTCCACTCAACCATGGTGGAAGGATTGGAAGTGGTATGTAGAGACCCCCTTTCGCAATTACACTCTTCAGCTTGGCTATGGATGGCTCACTCCCCATTTGCCCATGGTGGACAAACTCAATGCCCATTGGAGATTGCACTCATCTATTTTGGTGTGGAGCCTTCATTTCAACACTGTCTAGGGGGCTTGTGTAGAGTCCAAACTTGCTCATTTTGCTTAGTGTATACATCACCAAGGCTTACCCATTCGCAGAAGACTCATCCAACTAGGAGTCCACCTATATACTTGCCCTTTTTATGGCCACCTTGAGATGCTTCCTCATCTTTTCTAGGATAGCCCCAAAGCTCAAAGGGTTTGGACTTGGATCCATGATTTTTTCAAGCCTTTCTAGCCCAAATTGTTCCTTTGGTAGCACATCCTCCTTGGAGATAAAACCATGATGCCCTTAAAATACGCATAAGTCTGACATACTTTCAAAATAGAGATTCTTTCTGGCTTTGGAAAGAAAAAAATAATTATGTGTTTAATCATACCATTGTTGATTTTAATGTTTCTGATTTAAACAAATCCTTTATCATTTCCAATGTTATTTTCTAAATTCAAGTCCAAGGCAATAAAGTGGCTATGGATCTTGGGCACCTTCAATATCTCCTCTCCCATTGGGGAGATGCTCTTTGTGCAATGGCTTGAGTTCCGCCATCTCCATCCAGGGATCTTAGACCAGAGGATAAAGTGGATTTTTCACCTCGTGGTGGCAATCATCACAGCCATTCCTAGTGTCGCTCTCACAGCAACACCCCATGGTAGTGCATGACCCCTCCTAGATAGCAGTGATAGTGGCAGTCACTGCCTCCTTCTCCTGCTAGGTAGGATGGTTGGGATACTCCTCTATTCTAATATGCTTGGGGTGCACCACCTAGAGGTCGATCGGATGTGTTAGACAAGCTCTCTTTGGCTATTTTGCCCACTCAAACAGAGGAAGAAGATGACAGGGATGCTGCTCAAGCTACTAGCTGGGAGCCCATTCCAGATGGCAATGATTTAGCTAGCTCAGGTTGAGGTCTGAATGATATGAATCTACCATCTCTTGGCCTTGCTCTTACTGCCTAAAGTTCTTTTTTTATATTTGACTTGTTCCTAGGCTCTGTCTAGTTATTTGTGATACTTTTATTTATGGCTCCTAGACTTTACCTAAATAACTACGTGGTATGCTCTCATACCACCTATATTTTTTAATAAATTATTTGTATATTTATATTACATTAATATTTAAATATATTTCATCAAATATATATATATATATATATATATATATATATATATAACAATTTCCTCAAATATATATATAGACAGAGAGATTAATAAATATATTTTATAATAATTAAAAGATGTGATTATCTCTCAAAGAAGAGGATAAAACTATTCAACAAAAATGATGAAAGTGGAAAATAAAAAAATATTTATAAACAAAAAGAGAGAGAACTAAATACTTGATTATAGGTGAGAGTAGAAAAAACCTCCACCGCATATCTAAGAGACTAAATAATATGTGAAAGAAGAGCTTGATGATTCAAGAATTACTAAATTAAATAATTAAGAAAGATTGATAATTTTAAAATCATGACGAGCAACAACCAAGGAAGAATAGCATAGAGAAACACTATGTTTGAGAGTATACATTGAATCACTAGAAAAATAATGAAGAAATAAGGATTAATTGATGATCATCAATAATTAGAATCATATATAAATGGACAGATGATCTAAGTCCTTGGGCTCAAACAAATTTAAGTGTGGTATGGAATGTGGCAAATATATAATATTAATAGAAGGCATTTGATTATAGGTGAGAGTAGAAAAAAACCTCCACAACATATTTAAGAGACTAAAGAACATGTGAAAGAAGAGGTGGATGATTCAAGAATTATTAAATTAAATCTTAAATCAAGTAATTAATAAATATTGATAATTGTAAAATCATGATAGAAAACATTTAAGGAAAGAAAGCATAGATAAACATTATGTTTGTGGATATACATTGAATTACTAGAGAAATAATAATGAAATAAAGATTAATTGATGATTGTCAATAATTAGAATCATATATAATGGACAGATGATCTGAGCTTTAGAAGAAAACATGCTCAAACAAATGTAAGTGCATTATAGAATGTGGAAAATATGTGATATTGATAAAAGGTTAGATTTAATTAGAGTTGTTAAAGATAGAGAAACACAAGATCAATAAGAAACCGTAACAGAAATCTAAATGCAATATTTTTTATCCAAATTTATATATAATGATCTAAGTGGTTTGATATATGTTGCGAAGGTATTTTATGGTTGATTCATCTATTAAAAAGAATAGGTAGAATGCACTATTAGGTCCACATGTGGAAGGTAAAGATAGCTTTATGGTATTTAAAAAACATAAATGTTTTTCATTTGATTATTTATATTCTTCATTTTGTAAGTTTATAAACATGATAAAATATAACTGCAAAGTTGACACTCTCAAAAAGTGTCAAATGAGTGGAGAAGATTTAGTACTCTATAGTGTGGCCATGTATGCTTGGGAAGATCATAAAACTAGTGGTTTCATCAAATTATGATGTAGAATATTAAAATTATATATAATAAGTAATCTGAAATCTTCTAAAATTTATAATGAATCAAACATTGGCATAAATATTTACAAAAGTAATCATAATTTATTTTGATTTTTAAATAGATAAACTTCGACAAAAAAAAATTATATTAAAATATCTGTAACCCACAATAATTAATAGTATATATTGTATATGCCCTACTTATTATGATACAACATAATCAAGTTAAAATTAACAGTTATCGAATGACAAACATGTGGGAAGCATTACTTTGAGTTAGTTTAGATTCACAAGCAACTATAATAAGTTCACTCTATTTTTACATTTATCAAGTCATTATTATCATGATGCGACTTATTATATGTAAAGAGGAAACATCTACACAGTAATAATTCTTCCTTAACCTTTTTATATGTTTCGGTTACCCGGATCAATCCTCCTTTGCTCTCTTATCACTTAATTCCAAGGTTTTATTAGTTTCCTTCTATCATTTTCATGTTCTTATTTTTTCTTCCAATTAGTCTCTTATTTTACTATCACTTATCTTTGATTTCTTTCAAGCTTTAATTATGCATTATTCCCCATATTTCTTGGCATAGTTTATTTTATTTAGAATATCCTTCCTTTGTAACATTTTTGATTTTGCATTTTTGTCCTATGTTTTTTATTATTCCTACATCCATTCATATATTATTCTCCCATTGTCTCTTCCTTTTCTGTTTTACTACTTTTCTCCCTTGATTTTTCTTATTTCGTCCCATGCCAAAAAGCCTATGCTAACTTCCCTACGATGCTAGAAGATTTATTTTGTCGACATGCTTGTAAGCGCAATTAATTCTGATGGAAAGTGCGGATCATTATAGATCCCTTTTCCATCTTTCTCCAGGTGGTCTGTTTTATTTTATGAGATTAGATGATTTTATTGATTGCTTTATATATTTTGAAATTTCATTTCTTTTATTTTATTAAGTGATGATTTAAAAATAACTTGACAATTTATTATTTCTTAGAGGACATTCTATATGATGATTAGATATTTATTTTATTTTTATTTTTATTTTAAAAGTCTCTTTTCAATTGTTTTTTTTCGTGTTTTATCACATTTCAACTATTTTTATACATTTTAGTTTTTATTGACACTTTCCATTCATAGTGGACCTTTCAGGTCAGAGGTTTTCATATAAACACCTCAAGTTGATTAGTTTTAAGTATCACGATCTCAATCAGTCATTCTTTATTTAGTTTGATTTATTTTTTGAACAGTTTTTATTATGAGAGCATAATTGGCATTTCAACCATTTTGATTGGTTCATAATCAATAGATCAATGTCTTTGGCTTTCTTTCTTTTGTGGGTCATTTCTGATTTTGTCTGATTTCCCATGTCATGATTACCGATTATCATTATCCCAATGGTTATCATTTGTGTGTATGTATCTTAGAGATCTGTATGTAATGATATATCTTTAATCATTCGTCAACTTAAGAGTATCTAGGTATCTCTTATAATAAAAATATGTCATGTACAATCATTAAACTTAATCAAAAGTCTACACATTTGTCAAAGGATCTTGTACATTGAGCTTACATTGCATTACCATAATTTTAATTTTGGCCTATCACATCTTCTACCAATAAAAAGTTAATAATAAAACTGTTGGAAGTTAATAATAAAACTGTTGGTGTAGGATATTCATTATTCCATTTACTTATTAAATGGATAATCCCTACACATTTAACATCAATTTATTTAGGTGTAATAAGAGGTTAAGTGCGTAAGAGGGTGAGTTCCACCTAGAGTTCCAATTGGAGTTCAACTGAGCACCACTATGAGTTCTATAAGTTCCATAGTGAGTTACACTCAGACCCATAGTAAGTTCTCCTATGAGTTAACTCCCCCTACTCCTTTATATTACTCTTCATCAGGGTATTGTAATAAAGCAAACAATTGGTAAGTAAGATAGTTTAATATATCAAAAAATTAATGCAATCTTCTTTTAGCTCAATTTTGAATACAAACAGGGTCATTATTGTTGCTGAATTCTTGTGTGCTCACTCTACCAGAAGATCACCTACTAGCCTATTCTGACATGGTATCAGAGCTATAGGTTCTGGTAATGAGCATCAATTTGTCTCTTTGATTTCTATTTTGTATTTTTTTAAATTAATTAAGAGGGATCTGCATATTGTCTGTATCGGCATTTTGCATGATTTGTGTTGTGGTAACAATTTTTATACTTATAAAAGGGTTCAATGGCCTAGGTGTTTTCTTCCAAAGCATGCTTACTGATTTTAAAGAGGTTTAACGGTTGAATTACTACTCTCTGATCCACTCCCTTAAGCCTCAAACAATGCTCTATGCATGTTCAATGACCCTTCCAATAGCTACACCTAATCAAAGCATCCTTTGTCATAGGTAGCCAAATGGCCTTTCAGAGAGCTCAAATGGTCTAGACTTTAATAACTTCGATCCTCTCTCCATACAGTGTCAGGGCTACCATATTTCACGTGGTATATTTGGATATTTCAAGTCTTGAGGAGATGCATCAGGGCTTTGTTGTTTCCTAGAAACTCATAGTGTGTTGATCCTCTAAACATCTGGTTGTCTTTCTTGATGAATCTGCTCTCTCACGTCATCCTTTGAAATGTTCTATTTCTAGAACAAGGTAGCTAAAGAGGAACTAGTCTAAAGAGCCATGACTCATGTACTCGTAGACTAGTAGGCAGTTTAATCTCTGAACGTAGAAGCCATGGAGCTTTACAAGATTTACATGGTGTATGTTGTTGAAGATGGTGATTTCTAATTAGAATTTCCCCTAGCCTAATAGGGTATCGAGCTTATTCACCGTGACTTTGCTATGGTTGGGAAGTATTCCTTCATAACCCATATCAAAGCCTCCTGAGCCAATCTTGATTGCAAAATTATCAGTAGCTCAACTTAGGTATAATAGATGAGGAGCCCTAGAATCGAAAGTAGGACCTCGTAATCATCATCAAGACCCTGAGCTGCCATTTTTGAGGATAGTTGACTATATTTTTTCTTGTACCAATGAATAAATTTAAACACAGAACTAATGGAAATTACATTTGCATTGTTTTGTTCTCCTAACATGACTTGCTCAGACCTGTCTACAGCCTCCAAGGGTCTCTTGGCCAACATAATGGTATTCTCCTCTTCCTATTGTCTCTTCTGAGACTATTGTACTCTCTCCTCATGCTTCTATTCCTTGTGATGATACATACATGGAGGATAGTTCTCTTCCTTTTGTCAAACCCCCACTATAGGATGAGATTCTGTGAGACCTTAGTTGTGTCATTATGATTCTACATCTATTCTTGTGTAGATTATTTCTCTTCCAAATAATTCATAGACTTACATTTCAAAGGGCTTTACTGATTTTAGTGAGAGTATACACATTGAGAGTATCGACGACTCATATCTTCCTATGGACATTCATCTTGAAGATATGAGTGCTTCATTTGCATATCAGTCTTCAGTTTAGACATTTGTTGAGCCTTCCTCTCCTCTTCCCATGGACATTTCTTCAGTTAATTTTCCATCTCTATCTTCTTATCTAGTTGATCTCTCTCCTTTATTGTATGCTTCTTCATTACCATCTTCTACAGTTAGTCCTGCGATACGTAATCAGACTTTGGCACATTTGAGCATTAATAGGGAGATATTTAAGCATTTTCCAAAGATATACATCTACATTCCTATCTACATTCCACTTGAGTGGGAATTCAGTAGTTTGATAGCTTGTGGTTTCTTTCTTCTAAAAGGAAGAGACTATTTGTTGCAGAAGGACCTACTACAACATTCGTCATGCGACATTATGTGCATACCTTCTTTCTCTTCTTTGTGGAGGCACACATCCTTCATATTTTGTATGATATTGGGATCATTTTTATGTACTTGGGTACCTCATCAGGTCTTATTTTTGGGATCCAATTTTACAGGCCACCTAAGCTATGTTTAAGGGGGGGTGTCGATGTGAGATTTCTATTACTACCTTCTTCTCTTTGTCTCTCTTTTAAGGGGGAGTTTTTTCCCACTGGTTTTCTCCTTTTACTCCACTTTTAAGAGTTGCATTGTACATGGGTACCTCATCATGCTTTGTTGTCAGGACCATTTTTTTCTTTTTTGCCCAACTAAGCTACACTTAAGGGGGGTGTTGGTGTAGGATATTCATTATTCCATTTACTTATTAAATGAATAATTCCTATAAATTTAGCTTCATCTTACTTAGGTGTGATAAAAGGTTAAGTGGGTGAAAGGTTGAGTTCCACCTACAGTTCCAATTGGAGTTCAACTGAGTACCATTTTGTGTTCTCCTATAAGTTCCATAATGAGTTACACTCAGTCCCACAATGAGTTCTCTAGTGATTTAACTCCCCCCACTCCTTTATATTGCTTTTCACTAGGATATTTTAATAATAGATCATTAGTAAGCAAGGTAGTTTAAGACATCAAGCAATTATTACAATCTTCTTTCTCACTTCTAAATGCAAGCAGGGTCATTATTGTTGTAGAATTCTTGTGTGCTCACTCTACCAAAAGATCACCTACTAGCTTATTTTGAAAAAAACATATAGTTGTATTTGATTATCTAAGGAGAGAAAATAAATTCTCTATAACATACCTCTAAAATTTTAGATACCATAGTGACCAATTATACCTTATATAATCCATGTTTGGAGTTGAAAGCCCTCAATTCGTTCGTCAACTATGCGTGAAGTTTAATCATCTTCTCTTGAATTTGAATCAATACCCTCACATTGGACTCTCTTTCCTCATTCCTATGGTAATAAGTTATAACATATACCATTTATTATTTCTACTCGACATCATAATTTATTTGTATTACTTCCCACCATCTATTATTTCTACTCGACGACAATCGTTATTTGTATTACTTCCTATGTGTAAGGCTTAAACTCCTAGAATTTACCCTACATGTGTGTATATGATTATGGTTATCGAATGTCTTTTTTTATAATCCAATATGGCATCTTCATGCATTTTAGCAACCTAAGGAAGTGCATTGACATATACTCTCCCCTTTTTCAATAATAATGTTTTCCTCTTCGATAGCATCCTCTATGATCTTATCTCCCTATATATTACATCTATGTATAAGTCCACATCCATGTATACATTCACCTTAGGGAATTTATATCAGATAATATAATTTAAACCATTATCATAATGATAGTGAAGAATGAGAATATACGAGGCTAAAAATTGAATGTTGGCAAAGTTTATGAAAATACCTGAGTATAAATCATTGTGAATAATAGTGTTCTTGACTCTAACTCTTGGTAACAACAAAAATTATTTTCTTGGGTAATAATGAGGCATAGATAAGATATCAAATCCCCTAGAACATGATGTGGGGTAGTATATACTCCTCAAAATTTGAATCATAATCCTTATGTACCTCCTCCTCCTAATCATCATTATTATTTTATTTGTCATCCTTAGACCACTTCACATAGTTCCCCTCAAAACAATATTCTTCATCAAATAAAACTACCCAAAAACCATTCATCAACACACCTGTTTTTTAAACCTCAACAAACAAATATAAATCAATAATAGTGTGCTTCCTCTTAGCTTAGTTTTTTAGAAAATCCCTTTCTTTCTTTGTTGTTGTGTCCATTGTGCATATGATTTTATTTGGATTTAGCCTAAAAAATAATAATTACTTATATGTGAATGATTCCTCCTTATTCCTCTTTGATTGAGTCCCCCAAATATGGGGGTGATTGAGTGACATACATACCAATAAAATCTCCATTTAATACTTATAATAATCCCATTTTAAAAAGAGGTACAAAGAAAAATTGTGTTTTCCATTCTTACAACTAGGAGAATACTTGATGTATGAATCTGATTATGGATGTGCCAATATGTGTACAAACTCATGTATAAGATCTTCAAACATATACCCAATGTTCCCTTCATCTTAGAGGATAAATAATTTGATCAATTATATAAATCTCTTGTGGTAATAGACCTCAAACATGGGGAACTATGTACCCGCAAGGAAAATTTGGAGTTCCTTTTCTTCTAAAACTAATCTACAACATATCAGGTCTTAAATACACATTAATACATCATTATTCATTTGATAAATATTAACACCACTACTATTTTTCATTGTGAGTCACACCTCCTCTTATATGTCCTCCCTGTGAGTCACGTCCTCCTTAGTGTACTCGTTGTCTGAAGGCACATCATCTCCCCAAAAAAAACATCTCTATGGAATCTTGATTTTCCTGTTTCATGGAATTATTATCCCAACCTTCTCCCATGTGCCTAACATCCTTAGGAATATGTAATTCCTTTCTCAAATGTGATCTACACATTGTGACCTATGACCATAAATATGGGAAATGTGTCACTCAACAATGCCAAGTGGTGTGCAATATCAAGCCTTTTCAAAATATATTCCTTTGCAACTTCACTCAATTAGAGGTATGTGATATTCTATTCAATCAGCCATATATATATATATATATATATATATATATATATATATATATATATATATATATATATATATATATCATCAACAAGAAATATATGAAGTAAATCCTAGGAATGTTATCATAAATATTGCTAATATGAGATACCACATATTGAAATTAGTTCTGAAGCTATCACTTATTAGTGCCAAGCAGTGTAAGAAGCTAGTCACATCTAGTAAAAAGATTATGTTTTCAATGGTTAAGATCTAAACCTAAGAAAATCCTTGTGGCACAATAGGTTATCAAATTTCCTCTAACATCAATGCAAAGAGCAGCAGAGATACAGTTCAAGTTGGTAGAATATAAAGATATGTTCCAGCTATCAAAGAAAGTGCGTACACACTATATGGTGAAGCATATTATTGACATGATCCCTGAACTACCTCTTCATAATTATTCTTATATTGTAAATCATTCCTATAGAATGAATAAATCAAGTCATAGGTCCATAAACTCATGCACAAAGAAGATATCAGGTCCAACTTGTCATCTTATGATAATCCAAATTTTATTGCACTCAAGAAATATGGAAAATTGTGCATCAATTATTGAGGACTCTTTAAGGTCACAGTGAAAAATGGTTATCCTCTTCTAAGGATTGAGGATATTTTAGACTAACCTCGTGATGAAAAATACTTCACTAAGATTGATCTCAAGTCTAGGTAACATCATATATTTTTTTATCCCATAGAAGTATGGAAGACAACCTTTAAAGCCAAATTAGGTATATTTTAATGGTTAGTCAAGCCATTTTTCTTGGCCAACATCCCAAACACATTCATGTAGATGATGAATGATTTTTTGAGGCCATTCACTACTTCATTTTATCTAGTCTAACTTGATGACATATTGATATTTAACAGAGCATGGGATGAACATTTGTGCGATATAGATCTAGTGTTTGACACTTTGTAGAAACACAAGTTGTATCCAGAAAAGGAAATATGTTCATTTTACATGCCATAGATTCAATATATAGGATACATTATAGAATCACAAGGAGTGCATGTGGACCTGAACAAGACTAAAGTCATTCAGAATTCGCCACAACCAAATAATCCCATAAAGCTTTTCAACTTCATGGGATTGTAAAATTTCTATTGGATATTTGTACTTGATTTTTCTCATGTGACTTGGACCCTAAACCAAGTTACCAATGTGGTGCTAAATAAAAGTTCAAGTAGACTTTGCACAACAAATAACATTTGAGGAATTGAAACACATACTCTATTCTGCATAAGTACTTACTTTGCTAAAACTTTAGTAACGATTTGATCTTGAGTCATATGCCTCTTAATTTTTCACTCAGAGGTGTTCTCACTCAACATGGTCACATGTTTACTTATCAAAGTGAAAATTTCACTGCACTAGTAAGTAACTACAAAACATATGATCGTAAGATTTATGCTATTATTAAAGATTTTAAACATTGAAAGAATTATATCTTAGGTAAGGAGACTATGATTCATACATATCACAAACAACTTTAGTTTTTGCAGACACAAAATATGTTATAGTAAGAGTGGCATCATAAATGGTCTTTTTATCTTCAACAATTTTTTTTAAACATCAAGAATAAGAGGGTAAGTGTCAATCAAGTTGTAGCTTTCCTAAGCTAACCACTGGTTCAAACAATCCTTTCTATAATTCATGCATGTGGAAATGAATTTGATGCATGGTTGAAATTATATCCATATATCATGGATTTTAAATATATCTATCATAATTTTCTCTGTAGTAATTTAGTTCCAAATTTATTCTTGCAGGACGGACATCAATATCATCTTAGCCACTCATACATTTTGCATGAGGTAGAGAGACAAAAACTAATATTGGAGGCTCATTTCATTAAGGTTGAAGGATATTTTGTGATTGAAAAGACTCTTGTAGTGTTACAAAAGTATTTCTACTAGCTACATTTTAGGTTTGATGTCTCTAAGTACATCAAGTCATGAAAAACGTGCCATAGCCAAGTTGATCAACAAGATAAAAGGTTTGTACATGCCTCTTATTAGTTCCAATGAGACTATGGTAATTTATTTCCATGGACTTCTCAAGATGCCTTACTAAGAATGGTAATGATTCTATTTATGTAGTAGTGAATAGATTCTCAAAGATGGCAACTCTGATACCTTGTAAGAAAGCTATATTATCTCTATTAAAATTTTAGTTGTACTTTTTAATATGTCTAGATCCATTTTAGAATCCCAAAAACTATCTTGTTTGATAGGGACACTTGATTTCTAAGCCATTTCTAGATATCACTTTAGTCTATGTTAGACACAAAGTTGAATAAGTCTTCCACTTTCCATCCCTATATTAATAGACAGATGGAAATGGTCAAGAGGATGAGAGTGTATCTTCTAAGAGTGTACAATTTGAAGAAGCAATGCACTTGGGATGAAATATTATTTTCATTTGACATAACTATAATATATCTCTGCATAACATTACCGCACACTTCCCTTTTCAAGTATGTTTTGGTTTTCATCCTCTAGCTCCTGTCAACATAGCTTAGCATAATCTACGAACAACACTAGTAAGAGGAAGTTGACAAAGTTGTTCAATTTGTTGAGCACATTCAACATCTTTTGTAATAGGTGCAAACCATTATACAAAAAGAAATGGAAAGTAAAAGGAGCACCATGATAAGAATCGTACACCATACACCTTCCAGGTTGGTGATTGAGATTGGCTACACCAGTAGAAGTAAAGACCAACATGACCTTACCACAAGCTTCCTCCACTTCGGTATGGGCCCTACACCATCACCAAGCAAGTAGGGGATAATGCTTTCAAGCTCAATACTCTGACCCATCTTGGGCTGCATTTAGTTTTTAATATAAAACTCTTAGGCCTTTACTCTCCACCACTATTGTATACCTAGATACCATGAAGACTCTCCAATAGATAGAGATCAATCCAAATTGTAGTGTTCTAGTAGAATTGAATCAAGTCATTATTGCTTAGGTCAAACAAACATGTTGACAATATATTCCTCTCTTCGAGATCATCAAAGTGGGTCAAATACCTTTCGAGGGAAAATGGTTTACAAAAGTGTAATTTACAAATTTGCGTCCACATCTTATTTTACAATGACATGCAATGGGACCATTTTTATTTAAGGAGGGGTGACTAATCCAGGAGGATCTGGGTCACTTGATCATACCATATATCACTATAGTTACATGTCCAAACTTGTGTTTACATTAGTATACATGTTATTCAATTCCATGCATAAGTGTCAATTGATTCCATGCACACCCACTTATGTGTTGCCTCACAACCCTTACAGTGTCAGTGATATAGCTACTAGCTCATTAGTAATGGTAGTCAGTGATGCCACTGCACTTATTAGTTATGAAGTGGTTGATGTCAATTGTTGTAATGGTTCAACCAATGCTTCATCTTAATGCATTATATGATAATGTACACTTTCATTCTTTATATATTTGCAATACATCAAGCCAAAGCACATAGAATAGTAGAGTTAGGAAGCCTTTAACAACATCTGATCTCTCAGATTGTATAGAACTTAGCATAATACAACTTTGCTATTACAATTTTATGTATGTTGTCCTTTGGTTCTTTCATTCATGTTTTCCTTACCACAATGCATTCCATATTCTCTATCATTCAGTAAATCAATTTTGTATATAACTTTTTTAATCCACATGAAGTAGGTTGTCGACCAAGTCTTTTCCTGGGCCCCAGATCAATCCCAAGTTATTATAGTTAATTAATTAAGCAATAGTTTTGTTTAGTAATTGTATATCCTAATCAATCTAATTTATTCAATAGTTTCATCTTGTTTAAGGTTACACTTAGCAAAAATAAGGTAAAACATGGTGTGATAATCATTGATATGAAAACTAAAACATGGTGCGATAATCATTTAGAGGGTACATGGATATTATGATTGATAATAGTTGATGGCCATGTGTGTAGTGGATACCCTATGCTTTTGTTTCAAATACATCACTAATGTCTTATGTAATATCTATGCAAAGTATTCAATCTCATGGATGTGTTATAATGTGTGCTTGAGTTTAGTTTTAGAGTATATTCACAAGATTTATTTGAGGCCACATGGATACACAGTGTTAGAATGTAACTTGGCCTTATCATGAGAATCATTAAGTGGCTTGGCCAGTTATAAATTATATCATAATGTGAATGGATGGAAATTTTCTATGTAGCCACATAGGCATAAAGTGATTCAAGATGATCTTGTCTTGAGCGTCATGTTGAGTTTCTTAGTAAATCCCATGAACCTTTCCATGTACATGGATTTGTTATATTGCGTATTCTAACATAAAATTTGAGTTACATTCACAAAAAAGTGGTGGTGATAGATATATAGATGTGTTAAGGTCACATTAATTTATAATGTGACTACAACCACTCTATTTACATATAAATTATATCATCTGAGAGCTAGGTAAATTAACAAATTGAATGATTAAGTTAAATTTTATCCGTATGTTAATTAGTGACACCTATCCTAATGAGGATTTTGCATCGATTATCACTCTTTTTTGATAAAAATGTAAGATTGATGTTCTTGCTTATGTGGTAGGCACGATCTAATATGTAGGCATCTTGTGGAGTGGGTGTGAGTGCATTAGAGGCCAACACTTAGGGTGTTGTGATATTGATAGGTGTGCATTTATTTTTCCTTTGACTTATATGCACTTATTAAAAAATGATGGTGATTTCATATTCACCTTGACCCATGTTCTTACTCAGGTATCTCCAATAGGGCATGACCACCCCATTCTCTATTATCTCCGAAAGACAAACTTGGTTCGCATGCATATATCTGTATTCATTCTTTAGTATTTCATTTGACATATGTTCAATCTTGCTACTTTTTTAGTTTATATCATTAATAAATTTTATTTATACATGTTTCATTGTAGGTTTGGCTGGAGCAAGGCACAACATAATACATACCTTAGAACACTCATCATAATTATCCTCAAGTATCCCCTAATATCATTTTACTATAGTAATTTCCTTACTATACTAAAATGGGGGATTATCACTCGTATTTAGTATTAGACACTTAGAAATGTGATTTAACAAAAACCTAACTTACTTGACTTATGCTCATATACATGACTGTTATTCATCATTCCTCATAGCTATTCTCTTATTAGCAAGCTTGACCCTTCTAAATTACTAGTATAGTTACACAATATCTTCCTAGTCTCTAGCCAAACAACTTAATATTTTTTTTAGATTATCTCCTAACATCAGATATATATTCCTATTTCATGGACTGGTCCATGTCTCTGATAGGTTTGTTGCTATGGACTTGTCTAAATATGGAAGAATTCTCCTCGTGCCCATCAATAACTAGATTCTAAAATTCTAATTGCTTATACGGGACAACCTATATGTTTCACATGTTGGTTCAAAGGAAATTAGCCAAATATTTAGCTACATAAAAGTTTCAAGCCTAAGCATTTATTTATCTAGTACTTACCTTGCACACATCTATCATTAGAAATCACTCTACATAGTGAGAAGAACTACATAAAATCTACCAAATATGGAACCCCTCAAAGGCTAATGCCTTGATCTAAGTCTTAATATAGTTTTGCGATACCAAGTCACATGTTGTCAAGTGTTGAATCCATAGATAGGATTGCCAAACATACTAGTTAGGATTGCACACACTCAATTAAGTGAGGAAAAAGCATTCTATTTGGATTCCCTCTTCATTGTATTGGATTCATACACAACACTTGATCAAAGCAAGGTGGATAAGGTTATCTCAAACCTTCCTTTTCACGTTTGTCATGGGTTTACAATTTTATTGTAATGTAAAGCTAGAGTTTGAAAAAAATAAAAGGTAAACATGAATATTCATTTGAATTTAAAGATAAAAGAATATAAAAACATCTTTATTAGACTTAGGTGCAATGAGTGAAATAATCAAAAATTGCTTGAAATACTTTAACTAATTATGTAATACATTAGATAAGGTTATACTGTACAGGTGTATAGGGAGTGTGGACTTTGGTAGATTTTCTAATTCCATATTTGAACATTCACAAGCCTATCTTAAATAATCGTTGATGGCTACATCCTTCTAAATACCTACATAGACCCCAAATAAAAATTATAAATACATCATTACTTTAATTTTTTCCGTAGATATCACATTACCGAAATTACCGAATTACACATTGATCTGTTTAGTAATTTAATATCTTAATCAAAGTTACACTTAGTCAAAATAGGGTAAAACATGATGTGATGATAATTTAGAGGCCACGTAAACCATGGTGTGATAATTGTTTAGAGTCCACATGGATATCATGATTGATAATAATTTATGCCTATGCGTGTAGTGGATCCCCATGTCGTTGCCTCGAATGCATTGCCAATGCATTATCCAAAATCTATGGAGAGTATTTCAAGCCTATGGATGAATTATAATATGTGCTCAAGTTTTATTTTGGAGTACGATCACAAGATTTAATTTATGCAACATGTATACAAAGAGTTAAAATGTGACGTAGCTTTAGCATGGAAGTCATTAAATGGCTTAAAGAGTTATATACCATAATGTGAATAAATGGGAATTTTATATGTAGCCACATACACATAGATTGACCCACTATTCCTTTGCAACGATTCTTCACACTAGTTTGCTAGGAAAGGCAGAGGTTGAAGAGGAGAGGAGAAGTTTTGCAGAAGGCACCAAAACTTGGGACAAAAACAGCAAACACCTTGATATGGCAGGAGAAGAGGCAAAGATTCGTGGGAACACACAAGACGGAGAGGTCAAGGAAAGGCAGCTTAGGGCATCCAATATAATTATCAAAGGGATAAAAGACTATGGGGAAGGCGAACATACCCTTGACTTAACGAGGGATTTCCTACAAGATGTGTTGTTGTGGCAAGGACAAATCTGCCAAGCTTGGAGGGTTGGCAAACCACACGCTGAGAGAAATAGGCCAATCAAGGTAGTTATGCCCAGCATTAGAGACAAACAAAATCTACTTAACAAAAAACAGCTCTTGAGGGGTTCTCGCTTCATTTTAGAGGAGGATTTAACTATGAGACAACAAGTTGAAAGAAGGATGGAAATGGAAAAAATCAGAACCGCTAGAAATGAAGGCAAAAGAGCTTGGATGTTCAAGGGAAAAGCAATTATTGCTCATTTTGGCCACCGCTCCAATGAAGGGCAGCAAGAAGGCAACAAAGGTGCGACAACAAACACCTTAACATGTAGAGATACCGCAAGATCCACAATCACGCTTACCGATAAAAACTCAACTTTGAGCCTTGCACATCAAAACAAATAGCAATCAAGCTTAACCCAGGCGTCCTTAAGTTTAGTTTGTTGGAATTGCAGAGGTTATCCGTGGAGACGTGGGCCTGGGTTACGACCTATCGCGGAAGGCAAAGACATTATTTGTCTCATAGAGACACATGAGCATGAGGGATGTAAGACCCCATTATTTGAAGGCTACTGGAAGATGGCAGTATGGAATGAGGCAGCGGCAAATGGTAAAGGTCATGGAGGTATAATGGTTCTAGTAAAAGAAAGAGAAGGTCGTGCCATTAAGTTGGAAAAGATTGATTCTAATAAACAATTCATATGGTTCAAGATCGTGGAAAATAACACTCTTCTCAGGATCGCAGCCTGTTACTTTGCTCCACAAGTATCTAAAACTTATAAAAAATGTGGCTTAGATCACAATGACCCCTATGCTGCGTTAAAGAAAGATGTTGCTATTTTTTCGCAGCGTGGGGATGTTCTTCTTGTTGGAGATTTCAATGCTAGGACAGCGAATTGGCAAGCAAGTATTTTCAGCTCTGAAGTAAATGATAACCCTATTTGGCTCACAGAAGAGAGAAATCAGCAATGGGAAAGAATATCCGAAGATGCTAAAGGCTACAATCATTTTGGGGAAGAATTGATCACTTTATGTGGCACATTTGATCTAATAGTCTGTAATGGTTTGGCTAGATGGGCTAAGTCGGGCAATTTCACTTGCAACACATACAACGGGACAAGTGTGGTAGATTATGTAATTTGTTCGCAGAATTTGTATAAAAATATTAAAGAAGTTGAAATTGGAGAGCACGTTTGGGATCTAAAATCAGATCATAGACCGCTGTACATAAATTTGTATTGGGCAAAGGATAGGCGGCTTGGGGCAAAAATCCAAGGCCCTCAACACCCACCTTCTCAAGGCAGAATTTTGTTAACTTCAGAAAACAGTAACACTTTTAGAGCTACTCTTGAGGAACTTTGTATGGGACACCCTATGTATAAGCATGGTGTTAACAGTCATGACTTAACAAATCTGATTCACGAGGCTCTTTCAAAATGCAAGAGAGCAAAAAATAGAAAATCTGAAACTAATTGTTTTTCAACCAATGCATGGTTTGACAAGGAATGTAAGAGGGCCAGGAGGAACCTAAGGGAGTCGAATAAAACTAAAATTGACATTAAGGCCTATAAACAGATCCTAAAGAAGAAAAAAATTGATTTTATGTTCACAAGGAGAGAGGAGCTAATTTTTTTGGGCAGAAATAACCCCAAACGTTTCTGGAAAGAACTCCAACCAAGGAGAAAGCAAAATGAAAATAATATTACTGCCACCCAATGGTTTGAATATGCTAAGAAACTTTATGAAGAAGAGGGTGGAGTGGGACACCCACCTTTGGTCAACGATACTACAAACATTTTCACTGTGCAAGAGGTAGAGACAGGGATTAAGAAGTTGGGTGGAGGTAAAGCAAAAGATCTTGTTGCACTTCAAGCCGAATATTTGAAGTGGGGCATGAAAACTCTTGCACCGTACATCACTGAAATCTTCAACAAAATCTGCCAAGAAGGGTTTTCGAAAGATTGGACAATCAGCCTTGCAATACCACTTTTTAAGAGTGGTGATGTTAACAATCCCTCCAACTACAGGACTATAATGATCAATCCCCTCTTTGCTAAACTTTTTGGCAGCATGATAGAAACTAGGATCAGCAAATGGGCAGAAGAAAACCATAAACGTGCTAAAGGGCAAGCTAGTTTTAGGCCAAAGCACTCGATAGTGGATCACTGTGTCACTCTGAGACACATTATTGAAAAAGAGTGGGAGAAAAAGGAAGAGGTTTTTTGTTGCTTTGTTGACTTCAAAAAGGCTTTTGATACCGTTCCGAGAGACAAGCTTTGGTTTAGGATGGAAGAATTGGGGATTCCTAGGCATCTCAGAGCTGCTGTTCATAGGATGTACGAAGAGGTGAAAGTGAAAATCAGAACTTCAGATGGCATTTCAGAATGTTTCAGGAGCGATATCGGGGTCAAACAGGGTTGCCCTTTGTCTCCTACTTTATTTGGTTTATATATTGATAAAATGGAAGAGTGGTTAAACATACAAAAGGGCGAAGGCATTCAGCTAGGTGAATTTGTTATAAAGTTGCTCTTATATGCGGACGATCTCATTTTAATTACCAAATCTGCCTGTGGTTTGCAAGACCATCTATCTTCTCTTGAGCGCTTTTGCAGAATGGTGGGGATGCAGGTCAATATCAGCAAGACTAAGGTTATGATTTTCTCTAATAATAAAAAACAACATCAACATGAATTTTATTACAATGGAAGTCTTCTCGAAGAGGTTGCGGATTATAAATACCTTGGCATCGATTTCAACAAAAAGCTAAGCTGGTCTAGCTGCAGGTATAAAAGGACACTAGGTGGGTGGAAGGCTTTCTATGCTCTTCAGAATAAGTGCCGTGAAGCGGAGTTGTGGGATTGGAAAACTATTCAAACCTTGTTCGGTCTTCTTGTGCTGCCAGTTGTTCTTTACGGGTGTGAATTATGGGCCAGCAACACTACTATAACACAATGGAAACAAATTGAAGGAATCCAAAAGCGCTTGATTACAAGCAAGATTAAAATCAAAAGCATGGTTCCATATGACATCATGCTAAGTGAAATGGGAGCTGTTCCTATCGAGGCACTTGCTATGGTTCGCCTTTTAAGCTATTTAAAAAGAATCGAAAAAATGGAAGAGGATAGATGGCCTAAAGTTGTTTTTAGTGATACACTGTGTAAGCAAAAAAGGACATGGATGCAACAAAATATCACATGGATGAGTAAATGGAATATTCAATTCAATATGTGCCCCACAAATAATAAAGAAATAAAAGTCTTTGTTATGGAGAAATTTTACAAGAGAAATTGGGGAAGCGAGATCGGGAGGAAGAAACTATATTATATAAATGAGTTCAACCCCACTTGTGATCAACTCCAAAAAGTGTACATAAGAGCCAACATTTCTTGGAGGGCTAAAATTCTTATTGCTCAGCTGAGAACCAACTCTCACCAACTTCGTTGTGAGACTGGGCGTTGGAAGAGGCCAAAGGAGGCTTGGGAAGAGAGAATTTGTAGATTTTGCAATTCTGGGAAAGTGGAAACTGAACAGCACTTTATTCTAGAATGTGAGGCCTACAAAGATAGCAGAGATAAATTTGCGGATACTATATGTGACAGTTCTTGGCATAACCTATTCAACGAAGAGCACATTGAGCAATTAGGGGGGCTCAACATCAGCCTACACAAGAAGCGAACAGTGCTACTTAAATCTGCTGAGTTGTCTTGCTGTCCCATAGACTATTTTTAGTCTCGTGGACATTAAATTTTTTATTATTATTATTATTATATTGCCTCGAACATCGTATTGAGTTCCTTGGTGAATCCCATGAACCTTCCCATGTACATGGATTCGTTATGTTATTTATTCTAACTTAAATTTTGGGTCACGTTCACGAGGAAGTGGTGGTGATATCTATATAGATGTTGTAGAGTCACATTAATTTATAATGTGACTGTAACCACTCTATTTACATATAAATGATGTCACCTAAGACCTTGGTGAATTAAGGTAGCTTATTTTGAGACTATATGAATATATATGGATATAGATTTATTTATCTAATTTACTAATTATTTTAATTCTAATAATTAAAATAATTAATGAATTGGATAATTAAGGTTATATTTATATGTTAATTAGTGATACCTAGTTTAATGAGGATTTTATATATGTTATTATTTATTTGAAAAAATTATAAGACTTTTGTATTTTCTTATGCGATATGTATGATCTGATATGTAGGCATTATGTGGAGTTGGTGCGAGTATATTAGAGGCCAGCGTTTAGGGTGTTATGATCTTGATAATTATGTATTTATTTTTCCCTCAAGTGACTTGCGAAGAGTCGTCCCTAATGGGTCTATGACCCATATATACTAAGATTCTTAATTAGAATATATATGAAACAAATTGAGATAAAATCTGTAACTCATTAATATTAATATGGTAGCATTAATTATGGATAAAGGCCTAATATAATTGTTGCATATTGGTGAGCAATTTATGTTGGTGTTTTGTTAAGCAATGGGCTCATAAATTTTTCAAAGGTGTAGTGAAGTTAAATTAAAAGAAAAAAATTGTGATTGGTTTTAAAGTAGTACAAGAGGTGATATAAAAGTATTCATCACTTTATTTATCAATGGCATGAATGTGCCTAGTTAATTAGTTAGACCAAAATGCATAACTAAAAAGCTATAAAAACCATCCTTTGTCTTGAAAATAGTATTTCATTCATCACCTTATCTTATTGTTATTTGATGGTATATTATCTTTAGGTATATCTTAGTGAACTACTATGCTCCACTAAGATAATTCATTAAGCCATCCATGGGTAACAATGGAAATATGTACTTAATGGTTATCTTATTGATGGATCTTAAATCAGTGCACATCCTCCATTCTTTTTTTTTTTTCATGCTTGCATTGCAATTGTGAATGGGCTAAGGGTTTCTCTAATTGACTTCTTAAGAAGAAATTAGTCAACATGCTTATTTACCTAGTCATTCTCCTATATCATTAGTTTGTATATCACTTTATTTGGAAATTTTTATCTTGAAATCAGATCCATTTTATGACTTATGTTGCACACAAGTGGTAAACTATTAGGGATATTGTTAAACATGATATTCTCATATTCACCCAATATCTCCTCCACCTCATTTTGCACTTTCTTTTATACTTGCATTATATGTATACTTTGTTCAATCTTACACATGATTGCATAATATGCATGCTCTTTAATTGCTTCCTGTATGAATTAATTTCCTAAAACTTGTAGTATTAGACTACTCTCCAACTCTACATTTTATCATTCAAAGGATTCAAAGTGTACTACATACTGACCTTCCAAAACGTATAGATAATAAATATTCTACTACATACCAACCTTTCAAAATGTATAGATAATAAGTTTTCTTGACTTGTCAAGATTTATTGTCAAACTTCCAAGTCTTATCCAACATATATTCATTAAAAGAAAATAGGGAAAATGGTACAATGTGCTATAGTGCATGTTTTATAGAGTAGATATGCGATGCATGCTATCTGTTTTATGACTGTGAGGAGCATTAACCATTGGCCATATGTGTATGTTACATACTTATATAGTTATAATACAAGAGCGATTACAACCACTATTAGTTACCAAGAAGATGGTTGCATAAATTCATCTTCCAAGTTAGGTGAACACCTTGAAGCACATGGCTGAGGTAAGACAACATGTGGATGTGTTGTGGAGTCCAAGAGTCAGTGAAGCACACAAAGCTGAGTTATGGCATAGGATTATGAGGCACACAAAGATGCGAGATACAAAGAGTGTAGAAGTTGGTGAGATGGCACAAAACTCATGTGGTACATGAGTTAGTAAAACGCACAAGTCTGTGAGCTATGAACTACATAGTTATGAGTGCATAGTGTGGAGTGTGCAAGGGTCAATGTGTATAAGTCTATGATATGGCATGGGACTTATGCATATGACTTTAAGCCAACTTAGGGTAAAGAGTGGGAAAGATTAGGTGAGAGGTCTACACCATATACAATAGAACGAATGAGGATTAAGCTCAATTAAATGGGATCTATACACAGATTGTTTACCCTTTCTTGAAGAGAAATAGTCTCCATTACGTTGGTGTGTAGTTGTGGAAACTACACTTGAAGTTGCTATGAAATGAACCACTTGGCTTGATGAGCATATTTCCCAACCTTGACAACTCAAAAAAGTGGATACATGCCACAATAGGGGCATGTGTCTATCACTTCAATGATATGGTCCTTCTTTATCAGACATAAGTGTTCAGGATCCAGATCAGAAGGATGATGTATCACTATTGGCTCAAGAAGTGGAGTGTAAGGTTGGAGAAATTTTACGTTAAATATTGGGTGCATGGCCAAGTACTAAGGCAAATCAAGAATGAAGTCATTCTCACTAGTTGTGTGCAAAATGGTGTAAGGACCATAACATAGAGGCTTCATCTTCTAGTGTGGTCCTTTGAAGTACTCTTTCTAAATTTGTAACCAAACTTTATCACCAACTCAAAATGTATGAGTTGTATGATGTCTGTCATGGTGCTCCTTGTACATAGCTTGAGTGCAAGAGAGAATATGCTAAACTTGTTAGTGAATAGAATTGATGTGGTGTATAAACTTCTCATCTTTATCCTCTTCTTATGCTTGTGCACGTGACTCATTCCCTGATGCTGCATGGTAAGAAATGCGTAGAGGTGTCAAAGGTTAAAACCCAAGACATGTCTAGAATTGACTGTGATTAGTAGCATTGTGAAGAGCCCTATTATAGGCATATTGAATGTATATGAGGCTACCATCCCAGGTACGAGCATGTACATGATTGTACAGTTTTGAAAGATGAATAAGTGTGTGATTAAACACTTTGGTTTGCCCATCTATCTGAGGATGAAAAGTCATCGACCGATCCAACTATGTACCCTATCAATTCACATAATGCTTGCCAAAAATGACACAAAGCATGTGGATCATGATCAGAGATAATAGATGTTGGTAACCCAAAATGAACCCAAACGTGTTTGAATAATGCCTATACATTGCCAACTACATCAATGTATTTTCTACATGAAACCATGATGGACATCTTGGAAAACTAATCCACTACCATGAACATAGTGTCATGGTGTCATCTCGTTATAGGTAATCCAATCATAAAATCCATGCTAATATACTCCCATGATCTAGATAGAACTGGTTGAGGTGTGTAAATTCCCAACTTCTTATTCATGGGCCTGGTGATGTAATAATAAATGTAAGACTTATTATGTCACTCCATGTCTATGCACATGTGTGGCCAATAGAAGTGTGATTGTAATACAGCTAGAGTCTTTGTCACATTGATGTATCTTGAGGTCTTCTATGAACCTCCTAGATGAGTCATTGGTGAGGTACACTAGAGGGAACATAGAGATGTCTAAGCTTGTAGATAAGCTCATAAGATAAATACAACTCTTGAACTTATGTACCTTGTGTGAGGCTTGTGTAAGTTGATACTAAGTCCAAATCAACTAAGTACAGAAGCATCTAGTCTTAGAAATTATGGTTATGCATGTCTAGTACAGTGATGAGTGTGTGAACCAATAGTCAGCGAAGGCAATCTACGGCCTTATTATCCTTCCATTTCTTGGGCTTGATTATGAGATAGAACTGCTACAGGTAAGTCATCTATTTAATGTGGTATGCCTTTTCTAGATTATTTTGTGACTATAAGAATTGAAGAGGTTTGTGGTCTGAATGAACAATTGTCTCCTCTCTATGAATGTAGTGGCCATTGCTTTAATTGCTTGTATAATAACATACAGTTCCTTCTCATAAGTAGAGTACCTTTGTATTGTGACATTAAACATCTGAGAGGGGTATACAATTGGACATTCATGCTACAAGAGCACTACATCAAGTACATAGTTAGATGCATTAGTGTGTATTTAAAAGGTTTGCATAATGTCAGGCATTACAAGAATAGGTGATGTGTAGAGGCATTTCTTGAGGGCCTCAAAATCATGATTTTAGACATGTGTCCAATCAAACTTCACTTTGGCATGTGTGAGTTAGCTGAGAGCCCAAGAGATGTACAAGAAACAAAGGACAAATCTGTGATAGAAGTTAGAAAGTACAAGAAAACTCCTCAATTTTATGAGATTGTAGGGAGTAGGCCAATCTTGGATCACTTTGATCTTCTATAGATCTACTTTGACACTGGTGTGATTAATGATGTAGCCTAGATATTGGATCTCTGTAGTGAAAATTATACACTTTACTAAGTTAGCTTACAACCTGTGTTGTTGCAAAGTGTCTATGACACGTGAGATATGATCCATATGCTCCACCCAAGTCTTGATGAAGATGAGGATGTCATCCAAGTAGATGATGATAAAAGAGTTTAGGAATGGCTTGAATAGATAATCTATCAAGTGTATAAAAGTGGTTGGCACATTGGTGAGGCCATAAGGCATGACCAACCATTCATACAATCCTTCTCGAATCTTGAATGATGTTTTCTAGATGTCTTCGTGATGGATTAGAACCCGATGGTAACTTGACTTCAAGTCGATCTTGGTGAATTATTGTGCACTTTGGAGCTAGTCAAGAAGGTTGTCAATACATGATATAAGATATTGATTATTCATCATGATTTTATTGAGTGTGCAATAGTTTATGTGAAGTCTCTAGGGCCCATCTTTTTTGGGTGTGTGGACTATCAAACTCCTGCAAGGTGAAGAGCTAGGCCTAATCTTGCCCTGATCAAGAATCTCTTGAATCTGGCACCAAAATTCATCATTCTCCTAAAATGATTTGCAATAGAAAGGGCTATTCAGAAGAGGGGTTCCAGGAACTAAATCAATGTAGTGCTTTATTGTGCAGTGTGTTGGATGACCTTCAGGTTCTATCAAGACATCACTACTCTAGTAATTTATTGAGTTGCTATTGTGATAATGTATGAGTGGTGTGCACTATTAAGGTATATTCAGCTTCGACCACATAGGTATATCAAGGAGGACAATGATTAACATGAACTTTTATGTATGTGATATGAGCTTCTGACATTGATTGGCAAAGACCAAAGTGACTTTGGTTATGGATGCTAACTAAAAAAGGTTGTGAAAATGATTTTGCACATGAATAGTCTAATGTTATGGTTTGGCTTGATATATAGTTTCACAGTCATATAAGTATAGTCCTTCCAATACAATGTCACAAGCTCCAAAAGTGCGATGTCGCAAGTGATGTTCCTCCATAGGCTTGAGTTTTTACTAAAAATTGCATTACCACCAAACCTATATATCTTTGCCCTAATGAAGCTACCCTAAAGAGTATGGATTTGGATGTGTAACACTGGTAAGACCAAGGCACTAAGTTGTGAATTGTGTGATTATGTTCTTCTAACTTCCATTGTTGATGATGATGTCTAGAGGTTGACCCTTCACCTAGAACTTGGTATGGAAGAAGCATTTACAGTCTTCAGAGATGTTGATCATAGTAGGGTTGGTACTCAAACAAGAGGCATTTGGATCAGTATCATCCATCGATGTGGGTCTTAATGAAGATTGTTCAAGTAGGTATTGTTGTGTGAAACATGTAGAATCATCACGAATGGATGAACAATGGCATGGCACCACTTATCACTAGACTTCTTCTTACCTTTATCTGAAATAGAAGGCAATGTGGCCTTCAAGGGTTGAGTAGTATTTTGGTGTTTCTCTCCTTTGTAAGAAGTATGTTGTTTTTGTATATGAGGTTGTGATGTGTATTTGTGTGAAGGTTGTGCTTTCTATGCTATGTTGGATGAAGAGGTGACACGTTACTTAATCTTTACCTTGTCTTCGATCTTTGTAACATTGTGATATCCTCACCCCAAAGTGTCAAAAGTCAATAACTCCATCTTCACATGGATATAAGGGGAGACGTTGTTGATGTAATTCAACACCTTATTTTGTTCACTCAAGTTCTCATGTAGGTGCACAGAGTAGTCATGAAAAATGTCAGTTTAGTCTTTTATAGACTGACCATTACATTGGTGTAGTTATTAAAACTTGATGTATTAATCTTCAAAGTGGTGAAAATGATAGTATTCCTCCTTCAACATGTCAACAAATGTTTTCTAGGATTCAATTAGAACATAATATTTCATGCATTATGTGCTGAAGTTCTCCCACCAATGAATGACTGGTATGGACATCTTCAATACTGTGAAGGTGATCTTCTCAGCATTAATGAAATAATTAACTGAGAAGTATGCCTTGAGTTGTTAAATCTAGGTATCTAGTGATTTAGCATCAATCTTGATTTCAAATAAAGAAATGTTGAGATTAACTTCAACTTTGAAGGGGGTTGTTGCTTAAACTATTATTGAGCAAACTATAGAGGTTCGGTAGAAGGCATCATATTAAGTTGTACCATCAATTCATAGAAGTGGCCAAAAATTTTAGTGCATTATACCTCTAGTACATCGATAATGAGCTTCTGTACCTTGAAGGCCACATCAAGATGTATTTGGGCATCAACCATCTTACTTTTACTATGACCTTGTTCGGTATATTCTAAAATAGAACCAATTGACAAACCTTCCTTCTCAAGTTGTGCTCACGTGTTTATAGGAATAGAAATGAATAGATATTTTTTGCTCTGATACCAATGATCTGTACCACAGGGCTCAAGACCAAGCGTGTGGGGGAAAACTATGTTTTAGTTGTGTAGAGTGAATGGGCAAAGTGAATTCAAAAAGAAATAACTAAACACATTCAATGGAATGAAAGCCTTACTTGCAGGAAATGTAACTTCTATTCATTAATAGAGAAAAGGGAAAACTGTTATAATGTGCTATAGTGCATGTTTTACAGAGTAGATATGTGAAGCATGCTATCTATGTTATAACTATGTGAAACATCGACCATTGGCCAGATGTGTATGTTACATACTTATACAATTAGAATACAAGAGTGGTTACAACCATTTTTATTTACCAACAAGACAATTACATCAGTTTATTTTCTACACAATATGACGGTTGGTAAACACCATGAAGCATGTGGCCAAGGTAAGGTGATATGTGGATGTGTTGTGGATTCCAAGAGTCAGCTAGTTTAATGGGGCTATGAGCTGTGATGTAGGACTATGAGGCATGGAAAGTTGTGAGCTATGAAGAGTGTAAAATTTGATGAGATGGCATAGAAATTGTGTAGTGTGTGGGCTAGTAAGGCATCCATGTCTATGAGTTATTAAGAGCACAATTATCAGTGCATAGGTGTCAGTGCATAGAAGTCTACAATATGGCACGTAACTTGTGCATATGAATTTAAGCCAACTTCGAGTAAGGAGTGAACAAGATTAGGTGAGAAGTATGTACCCTACGTAGTAGAATAAATAAAGAGTAAGCTCAGCTATGCAGGAGATGCATACAGATCAATAAATGATAAATGTCTATTGGAATGATGTCATATAAGACTTCATAATTGTATGCACCTATTTGAAAATTGACAAGACACTGCTCATTCACTAGTAACTTGTGTCCCTTAAACAACCAAGACACCTTTTATGGATTTTGATGTCAAATCATTTTAAAAAAATGTTTCTCTATTATCTCATTCGATATGAGATTGTTTGTGCTACCACTTTCAATGATTACAATGTTTAACTTTCTTATAGAATTATAGATGGTCCTAAACATGTTTTCTCTTTATTCTAGTCTATTTTATTCCTTCTCAAGCATAAAAAATATTCTATTCATCATGAGATCATCACCACACTCAGGATCTTCCACACGACTAATTGATGCAATACTTTCCTTGGCTTGTGAAACATGGTTTCCGCCTATGTTATATACACATATCCACTTTTTTGTGTGAGCACTCACTCAAATGCTTTATGCCCTACATCTCCACATCTAAAGCATGTAATGATGTACCCCATGCATCATCTATGCCAACCATATCCTCTTCCTCAAAAAGATCATCTTCCTTATTTCACATGCTCACGACCATGTAATGTACTCACTTCTCCCTCCTGCACATGCATTTGCTCTTTTTTATCACTACACAAAACCTTTTCTTCCACTAATAAAGTGAACTTTACCTATGTGGTGATCTATTTTCTTCTATAAAGCCTTCGTTTTTCCTTCAATTCACATTAATATGCTTCTTCTAATGACTTCATATTAATCATATTGAATTCATCCTAAATGGAAATGCAAAGTCCATTCACCTACCTCAAGACATTCTCTCTATCATATTCTATGTGAATGGTGTGAATGGTCAATCTATAAAATTATTCAGTATAGTCCTTGCTAATCATCTCCTTTTATCTCAAGTTCCACAATTTTCTAAAAATATTCATTCATATCTATGATAAAAAACCTTGCTTTCAATTTGGCAACCATTATGTTCCAAGCTTTAATTTTATCCTTCCCTTTTCCTTATCTATACTATGGATATGATCCCACCATAAATATATAATCCATTTCAAATTATTACACATAAATCCCACTTTCTTAGGATCTTTTATGTACTCAATACTCAATATACTTACCCAGATTTGTAATCTAGTCTATCGAATATTTTAGACACAAACATCTTCAGTAGTTTGGAATGTTCATGTGTTGCTTGCCACATATCTTGGAATGGGCCTTAATAATATAACCTTTACCAAGTATTTACTAAATTAATCCATGTGCATTTTTCAATTCCTTATCATCAATCAAATACTAGCATGCTCCCCTTTGGTGTGAAATTTTCATGGAATCTATTTTTTGTTTGTAGATCTCACATCAAGTTCACCAAATCTTCCACTCTTGGTAGTCAAGATATTCCTCTTCTTAGAGGAATCACTATAAGTGCAATTTATTTTCCTTGAGTAAACACCAAAATAATTTTGCGTATTACACCTTCCACCCAATAGCTTTTTCAGTCATAAATTTGGATCAAGAAGATCATCCAATTCAGTTGGTAAGACTATTCACTCTTGAATATGTATATTTTCAAAACATTAATTCTTAGAAAAGATATTTATATTGTAATGGCTTAAAAAAGCATATTGATAGCATCAAACATACCTTTAGGCTACATTTTTGGGTTCTCATTGAAAAATTATGCAAGTTTAAAAAATTGGTATGTGATTTTGAGTTCTTACGTAAAAGTTATGGCCTCCAATTGTTAGACAGTTTTTCATGGTTTAGAAACCATTGGTTTAAGTAGGTGGTAGTTTCATAACTGATCCAACAGTTTTGAAATGTTAAGTGGTAGTTTTGAAACCACCGTGAGGGTGTTTAAAATTTAAATAGTGAATCGACAACTTCCCTAATGGTTTCACGTTACATAAAGTTTAAAAAACAAATAAGTGTTTAGACACTTGGACTCCTTGTTCAAGCCTAAGGGATGTTCTTATGTATATATGAACTTTTAGATTTCATATAGTTTAGTTGTTAATAGATTCATTGAGTGTCTAATTTGATTTAGTTAGTGTTGAGTGTATTAAAAAGATTTGATCAAAGAACCTATGATTTGAAGATTACACAATTAAGATGGTTAAGTTCAGTGCTTTTTATTTCTAAATAAGCATATTAGCCATTGAAGTGTGTAGAGATCATTACGAGTATAGGATCCATTGAGGAGTTGCTGTCTTTCTAAGCCGAATAATGTAAAGGTTGTAAACTACAAAACATAGTGGAGATAAGGAAGCATCGCTTTAGACTTGCTAATATTTTTCTCACAATGAGTTTCTCCATAGTTTATCTTGTGTATATCACTTTCATGTTGTGTTTTATTTTCTTACTTGTGTTGTTCAACTTTTATAACTAGTCTAACACATTAAATAGAAAAGAGATCTCAAGAATTAATTAACCTAATCACAATAATTATTTTTAAAGGTTAAATAATTTCACATCAGGTTTTGAATTATATACAAACACATTGAATTGCATACACATATGGAGTAGTAGCATGTTTAGGATGTGAAAAGTAGCAAACAATGTATGTAGTGTGCAAGGATCGCATGTGAAGGGTTGCATGTTCTTTTGTATGTTATAGATGACTATCATAAGAGTTGGAATACATCTTAAAACAAAAAAATGAGTGTTTTTCTATGGCATATAACTTGGGGATAACACTTGTAAATGATTTGTGTTGGTGAAGCTTAGTGTGGAATAGTCACATAGTTTACAGATTACTCTGTGTTGGACTATATTTTCACCATTTTCTTATCACATTCACAAATGTGGAAAACTAAGTTCACTTCATAGCTTGAAACTGATTTGATACCAAATGTTGTATTCATGATTAGAAAATACAACTAAAACATAGCCATAGGCCACATATCCCACAATTTTTGTGCATTAACATCTAAAGTGGTGTGCACAACAAAGACATGCAGATCGAAACTAACAATTAACCAAATTAACTTCAATGGAGGAAAGCATAGATTTAGGCAAAAAATGTTAATTTATTATTCACTTTTCAAATTTATAAATTACAATTATTTCAAAATAGATATCTAAAATAGAAAACTCATATACTATACTTGCATGCTCGCAAGACTCTCGTGAACCAGAAATGGCTCTTTCATCTCTCACAAGTTACAACATCACAATGTCTACTTCTCAAACTCACTTTGTGAATTTTTACTTTTGTTGACAACTACCTCAATGTCTTTGACCATCATATTTATAAGCACAAGAAGCCATTACAAAAGTTGAAAAAAATTTCCTTCCTTATCATGCAACCATATGACCATGACTCTTCATCTTTCAACTATTATGGTCCGACTCATAAATGACCTACGAGGTGGTATCCAATGAAGATATGAGTCAACATATGGATGACATTCAACCATCTATCTTCACAAATGTGCACAAACTTTGTAACTAATTGTATGCACAAACTCAAAAGTTATTGTCTATGAATGGCATTCAAACCCTTACACAAACATTTCCTGCATGCCCTACTTTACCACAATTGTTCCAAGTGTGCAACTTCCTCCTTTGCATGAGACTCTATTCCACATGCATAAGGCCATACTTTATTCTCTTACCAAAGACTACACACACACCAAAGATTGCACAAACTAGATATACCTACTCTAAGTTTCTTTGGGTTATGCAGGTTGTTTGTGATTCAAATTCTTCTACATCAAAAAACCGTTGGGTATGATAAGTTTTTTATAGATTTTGATAAAATAAATAAAAATTAGACCTTTCAAAAAACTTTCACAAATCTATATAATGAAGCTATATATTTAAAGAATTTTAAGTCTCGTATAAATGCTCCCACATACTTAAATAAATCCATAAAAATAGCAAAAAGACTCAAATTAAAGATGCAAATTATTACCCTTTGAAAATTTCCTATAAAATGTTTACATCTTATAATATAATAGAGGGGGGTTTATTAAGCTTATGTTAAAAAGTTTTCTATTAGAAATAATTTTAAGATAAGGGTCGTTATTAATTCGAAGGATTCTTCAATTCATTTGGAAGTAAATTGTAAAGCTAAACTAATTAAATCCTTTTAATTACATAGATCAATAAGGTAAGTTTATATATATAAGGTAGAAATTCCACTTTCGAGTTTTACTAACCACTTTAATTAATATAATCAAAATGATACTTTTTTTCCGCTAACTCAATTTCTTTTAATTTAAAGTGTGATGTACATAGCCCCCTAACCAATTTCAAATGTGTGAAAATTTTGAAAGCGCACGTAATTGGTAGAATTGTTTTCCTGAATTTTCATATGGTATTTGAACGATATTTGGACAAAATTTAGACCTGTATCAAATTCATAAAATAAAAAAACATTTGTATTAAAAAACAACCATATGCACCCTTCATGTGAATTGTAATGACTTGTGTCTTATTTTAAAAATCAATATTATATAATGCATTAAAAAGAATCTTCATACATGTTTTTTAACTTTACACTCTTCTGGCTTCATTCAAATACAATGTCTTGCTTGCATTAAATAAAAGAAACTCTAATGTTCTGTATGATTGCAAGTACAGTTGACGCCAGATTAAATTGTGCTATTTTCGTTGAAACTGTTTCAAACCTTGGATGTTTCATTTCTGCCCCTTGAGACATCTAAAATTTTACCTGTTGCGTTAGTGCCGGGGTAAATCCGTTGTGATATTGCTTCTCTTACCCTATACATACACACACACACATATATATATGCAGCCTAGCTTTTCAATAACGTTATATAATTGCGTGTGTGCTTTAACATTTCGTGCGTGTTCCTTTTTTTAGATTGGTTGTTATGGTTTCTGGATTCTATATCCGGTTTTCGCTGGTGAGATTAGGGCTTTGAACCTCTTCTTAAGATAGAAGAGTTAGGATATGTGTTGCTTCTGAGTTTATTATGAATTTTGAGTTGGTGATGATTACACGCTGCATGGATTTCTGTATACCTTTCCCTTTAAAAAGAGACGAGCGTAATTTGTAATAGTAACAGCGCTATAATAAATTGTAATACTTGAGATAGGTTAATAATTAATAATAATTTTAAATTTGATATTTATTTAATTATTATATAATAATTTTAATTTTAAATATAATATATTCTAAATTAATTTATATTTTTTAATAATTTGAAAAATTATAATATTTTAAATATACTATTAAGGTTTGCAGCCTTGATTTATAGAGCTCCACATAATAATGTAACTAAATTGAAATCATATACTATCAGTTGGCTGAAAATTCATGGAGAAGAGACTCTCAATGTGGAATCTGACAAGGTTCAGATAAATTAATAGCTTTACTATTTTTTAAAATAAATTTATTTAAAATATTGTACCAGTAATATAAACAGCATTATTTAAAAAGTAAAAAGAACTAATTAAAAAATTCTCATAAATTAAGTCTACTGTTGTCCAAATATCCTAATTGAAAACATTGTGCCCTAACACTAACGAACTGAACAACTCACTTCTTTCCAGAACTGGTGCCTTTTAGAGGTAAGAGATGTGCAAATACCGTATAAGAAAAAAAAGACGATGGTATAATGGGATAATGATGAGGAGACAGCTTGATTGTGAATATGGATGTGGTACTGGTACGTATACAAGGCCAGCGAATGAGGTACATATTTCGCTACGGCGATATACTATTCTCCCAGACACAACTTGCTTTCTGGAAATGCAACTTGCATTTTCGTCGTATGGTGAATGGATTCTGATCTTAAAAAATTACCGTGTACACCACGGCACATTGTCAAGATTCCTAAGAGGACTAACACGGTGACTTTATTTGATAATCGTCGCTCTGATTAATATTAATCTATACAAATACAGAAGTCCTAAACCAGGGCTTTGTGAAGAAGTAATCTCACCTCCTTTAATGCTTCAAAACTCATACTTACATTGTGACGTTTTCTCTGTTCTTGTAAGATTTTATATGATATGTGCTGGATCTGTTTTTTATTTGTATTTTTCATATCTGGAAAAAACATTAACCCTAAATCCTTGAAAATAAATGGTAAGAGATTCCACGATTTCTTTCATGACGGAAAAAAAATATTACTTACCTGGGGCTGCCAAACTCGTGGTACTTTCCCGTTGGCGAGAAAATGATGAGAGCAACTTCAGCGTCGCAGAGAACAGAGAGCTCTCTCGCCTTTTTCAACAATCCCGTTTTGCGCTTGTAGAAAGTAACCTGGCGACTTCCAGGGTTTTGTATCCTCTTGAGCTGCACCTTTCCTCTTCCCATTCTTTTCTGTCTTCTATTTGTAGGGATATATAGAAATGCAGCTGTTACTGAGTAGAAGAGTATACAGAATCGAAAGCCTCTCTCCCAAATCGCTCTGTATATCAATCTTCCGGCTGAAGTGTAGATTGTGGAAGACGTGATTGGTGACTATTAAAATAACGTATGTCCTCTGTTGTGAGTGTTAAAAACATCGTCGCGGATCAGTGTCTGCAATTTATTAGACCGGAGGGAGCCATCATTTTGTCCATTTATGTCTTTTGCTTATGATATGTCGGTTCCTCGCTGTATGTTGCTTTTATAAAAAATAAAATTCCTCGCTGATATTTCGTTTATAAAAAATAAAAATTCATCGCTATATATTTCTTTTATAAAAAAAAAAAGATGATGCCCCGGTGAGGGACTCGTAATTTCGTGAGAATGGAACTTTTAAGGTGACACGAAACGATTGAAATTCCATCATTAATGCATTTTTATTTAATGTTAATCAATGGAAGAAAGTAAACATCAATGGAAAATAACGATCAACAATATAAATAGATTGGGATTTTAATAACGTTTATATAATTAAAAATAGTTTATGGGATTTTAAATTAAAATGTAAAATTAAAGGAATGAAGTCGTTACAAAAATAGAGAAGATTAGATTCTAATTTTGTAAGTTTGTTATTTTTGTGTATTTAAAGATTTATTTTTTTATAATGGAACTTGATCATAAATTATCCATTTCTATCAATGTTCACAATGTCAAATATAATGAACATATATATCCCTTGTACACTGTCCAAGTATTTAGCTCATATGTGTTCATATGCGGAGGATTCCATGAGATAATATTGCTTTGTCTCAACCATCCCTAATGTGCACATAGGACATATTCTCTCTTCTCACTTTTCATTTGGGATCTTCCACCTACCCATCTCAAATCAGACTTGACGTGACCTAATTCTTCATTCTCCACTTAATTTTTGTCCCTATGTAGATTTCTTGGTCATACTCATAAGTGAGATTGAACTTGGTCATGTAGTATTGCTTTTTCCTCCCTATATGCTTTATCCATATGCTTATTTTAAATTTTTCCCTCACATAGATCTTTATCTCCTTATTTGTTATTGGACACTCATGTATGTCAATATCCCACTTATTCATCCATAAATTGTTTTCTTTCATCGACGTCCTCTTTTGCTTGCTCAACTCTTCTTTTATTATTGCCTTTGACCACCTCTCCTCTTTCATTCCCACTACTTTCTTTATGTATCATAGGAAACATATCATAGTTGTGGTTTCTATTGCGATAATACATGTTTGTACAAGGATTATCTCGTATGGAACTAACGCTTTAATCTGGAAGGTACTTGTGGTTAAACATTTATGAATTCTCTTCAATTGCCTCCACTTTAACTTTAACATACCGTTGGCCCAAACTTCACATCCATAGAGTGTACCACTAGAACTACTAGCAACCCAAACAAGATCCTAGTGGTCTTCCAATCCCAAAAATCAACATCTTTGCACTTGTTTTGAAGAGAGTACAACGCTCTCCATCAACCTTGTATTCTCTTCATTATATGAATGTGTCCCAATTGAGCTTGTTGGTGAAATAAAACCCTAATTTTTTGTATTTTGCTTGACTATCTCTAGTGGGTTACCCTCAAACATGAAGCTTGCATGCCTCTTTTCTTTTTGACATGAGAAGATCAAAATCTTAGTTTAGCTAGTGTTGACTTGCATCCCAGCCTCTATGAAAAATAACTCTAAGGCTTTCAAATGACCTCTTAAACTTTGGGTTGTTGTTGCAATCAAAATATGATAATATGAATACAGAAGTAGTTGTATCACATAACTAGATATGTAGACTTTGCCACCCCTAGTTTGTCTATCCATTCTTCCAATTTGTCAATATAGGGACCAAATAGACTTGGAGATAATTTAGGAGAACATTATTCAATCCCTATGTCACTATTGAAACTTTCTGATAAACATGTGTGTAATCTATTCTTGACTCTAACCTACTCATATAGCTGATGAACTGCTACCCTATACTCTTTTGGAACTTTGAGTTCTTCCATCTGGCCCCATAACTTACCTCTAGGAACCATGTCAAAAGATTCCATGAAATCAACGAAGTAACAAAAGACTTCTACACCTTTGTCATCCCAAATGTTTTCAATTAAATGCCAGAGAGTAATACTGTGATCTATAGTTAAATGTTTTGGCCTAAAGCCCACTTGCCATTTTGCTCTACTTCCTTGTTTTTCAGCCCATTCACTGATTTTGATTACAACCATGCATCCAAATAGTTTTTCCATGAGAGGATTAGAAATAATAGTTTTGTAGTTAGATGGGTTATTGACCTCTACACTTTTGAAGAGAGGTAAGACTAGGCTACTAGTCTACTCCATGAGGAAGCATTCTCAAGGATGTTATTGAAGATGTCTCTTATGTGGGGTGTTAAGATATCTATCTCCCATTTTAAATGTTTAGCCTATAGACCATCTATATCTTGTGCCTTATCACTTGCTAACCAGTTGATTCCTTTTTTAACCTCTTTTATAATAAACAACTTCCCTTGGGTGTTGATTATTGGGGTATTGTCCTTATCTTCTTCACATTCATATTATAGTCTCGCATACATTGTAGTCATTGCATTAGTATAATGACTTATGTACTATTTTAACAATCAATATTATATAATGCATTTAAAAATCCATTTAGAAGAATCTCCATACATGTTTTTTACTTAGCACTCTTCTGCCTTCATTCAAATATAATGTCTTACTTGCATTAAACAAATGAAACTCTAATGTCTTGTGTGACTGCATTGATAGTTGTTGCCAAATTAAATTATCCTATTTTCCTTGAAACTATGGCAAACCTTAGATGTTTCAATTCTACCCCATGAGACATCTAAAGTTAATCCTATTAAGTTAATGTTAGGGTAAAACTATTGTGGTATTGCTTCTCTTAATATAAATCCTAGCTTTTGTAAATTTGTTGTGGTATTGCTTCTCTCTCTATATATCTCCTAGCTTTTCAATAATGTTATATCTTTGCATGTGTGCTTTAACATTTGGTGTATGCTCTCTTTTTTAGATTGGTTGTCATGGTTTCCAAATTCTAGATCTCATTTTCACTGCTGAGATTTTATGAATTTTGAATTATTATTTTTAATTGATGAGGTAAAATGCTTTTGATCGAAGCTATGAATCACTATAAAACATAACCAGGGGTCCATTCCCTACAATAAAAGAGAAAGACAATGGAAAAAACAAACACAAGGGCCATCACTTCCTGAAAGGGCGCACACCAAGAGAGAAAAGAAGAAAACAACGGAGGAAACATCAAAAAATGGAAGAACAACGAAGGAAAAAAGAAGCTAAAACCACTAGTCTTCAGCCAAGCTTCAACAAAAACCCCAAACACAGACTACCAATGGGAGTCCACTGAAAAAACCATAAAGTTAGGGGTGAAGCAATACACAACCCAAGAATAAGACATGTTAGTCTCCCTCGAAGAGGGCTTAACCACAAACCAGGGCAACCCATCTCTCTCATCTAGAAAGGAGATCTTTCAGGGTCCATTGGGAAACATTGTTGATAAGAGATTACACTTTTGCCCTCAATAATTCCACCTCTGATCTATGCCCCTTCTTCTTCAAAGATACACCAACATCTGCATGAAACTTAGAAGGCCTAGTAAGAGAGCCCAAGAGGAACACCCTAGAGGTGGGGTCAACCGAGGGGACAAAGCTTCCTTCAAGGGATCTTTCGTGAAGGAGAGGGATCAGGGTGGCGAGAAGGGGGCCTCAATAAGTTGAGGGGAGAGAGGGAAGAGACAAGGGGCACAATCCTGGAACATCCCTTAGCAGCCCCTATCTTTGAAAATAATCCAAAGTGAGAGAAATGGGAGTGGTAGAAATTTTTGTGATTATGCCACTTAAAATTTTGGGTCAACCCCTTCTTTCCTCTTCGAAACTTGTTGAGGGCACTGATGAGACTTTGAGGGACACCAAGTGATGTGATGACCAGGGAGGTGCCAATGGAAGCAATGGAAGGGAAGGCCTTCATAATTGAGATGTTGAGTCCACGAGCCACATGAGGAGAGCAAGTTGACCAAAAAAGAGATTGTCTTGGAGCAATCAATGTAAGCACAAACACAGACATAGATGAGACCCCAAGAAGCATGATCAATCTTAACTAAAGATCCAACTTTGTCTACCAAGAGTTTGATGAAACTCTCATTCCTTATCACTGGATGGAGAAAATGAAGATGAAGCCACATTAGGATAGCATTGAGTTGAATCTGATCTGGCTAAAACTAGGGGTTCCAAGTGCAAAATAAAAAGCCAGAGCGATTGTAAAACCATGGATCAGAGTTTCAAATAAAATCCCTGTCAGTTGAGCTCTGAAATTCCACCAAGAAGAAAGCAACATGTAGCAAGGAGAAGGATGGAGGATCGATGGAGCACCATGCCTTGGAGGCCCAAGCTAAGAGCGCTGAAGGAGAAATAAATGACCCCACACATTTCCCAAACAAGGATTTGCTGCCAATATCTGCTTCCATCTCAAGCAGAGGGGAGTCGGGGATTCCACCTCAAGGACCAATGTGGCAACTCGAATCTGAACATTGCCCAACAGAAGATTTGTAGCAGAAGCTGAAACGGACAAACAAGATGCATTCACCAGAACGGGGGCCTTCGAATCAAAGCCCGAGGGGATCCAAGGTTTTTAAAATTCAGTGTAATGGTGAAACAGGTTGAAATCATTCTTACACTTGACATACACCCAACAAGTCACGGGACCTCCATCCACCTCATTCAAGTCCGAACGAACGGGGGGAGACCAAGAGGGGTAGAGGAAAAAGATCAGTGCTTGAGGCATCCACCTGAAAGTCCCACCTTTGAAGCAGCAATTGGGATGGTCTGAACATAAGGAGGGCCTCCGAGCTAAATAACCTTGGTAGCTTGAGTAACCAGGACAGGGGAACTGGAAGACATCAAAGAAGTAGTCTGAAACACCATAGACAAAGACTGAGAAATGCTGACAGCTGCAATAAACGATTTCTCCCCACCACCAGCCCCATGTGGGACGAGATACAAAGGGTTGGAGACAACAGACAGAGGGGGAAACACAGAAACACCAGCCTAGATAGGGAGGATAAGGAGAACAAGGCCACGCTGGCAGTGAACAGCGTGCTCTAGGTCGCGTTTAATAAATAGAGACACAACAGTAGTAGCACGCTCAGGCGTGAAAAAATCTAAAGAAAGTTCCCTGTGAGGCGCCCAGTGTTCATCCTCAGACTGAAACTTTGAATGGCCAAAGTCTAATGCAAGAGATTTGCCATAGGGGCGAAGCTCGTGGCCATTGGAAGCGCGGGCTAGCGACTTAATTTTGAAGTTGGACTTGTCGTGCATGACGAACAACGACAGAGAGATCTTGACAGAAAAGAATCTCTGAATTTTGGATTGATGATGCCCATACGTTGCATAGATTTCTGTATACCTCCCTGTTTTAAAAAAGAAAGCGTAATTTATAATAATAACAATGATATAGTGAATTGTAATGTTTCAGATATGTTAACAAGTAATAATGATTTAGAATTTGATATCCATTTAATTATTATATAACAATTCCAACTTTAAATCTAATATACTATTATTAATATATAATTTATTTATTTTTTCAAACTTTAAAAATTCAATCTAAAAGAATTCTAATATTTCGAGCATACCATTAGAGTTTGCAGCCTTGGTTTCCTCGAAACGAAAAAAAAATAGAGCTCCACATAATAGTGTAACTAAATTTTAAGTCCTCTGCAATCAGTTGGCTAAAAATTCATCGAGAAGATAATCTAAGAGTTAATCAATGTGGAATCCGACAAGTTTCAGATCGATTAATATATTTATCATTTTTTAACATAAATTTGTTTAAGATATTGTACGGGAAAAAAAATCTAATCATAATTTAAGTCTGCCGTGTCAATGTGGAATCCGACAAATTTCAGATTGATTAATATTTTTACTATTTTTTAAAATAAATTTGTTTAAGATATTGTACCAGCAAAATATTACTTTAAAAAGGGAGGAAAAAAAATCCCAGGTCAAATTTTTATCAAATTTATATTGAAAACATTGTGCCCTACCACTATCAAATTTATCAAATGTATCGAAGTTTTATCAAATTTATATTAAAAATGGATGTGGTACCGGTGGGTATAGAAGGCCAGCGAATGAGGTACATATTTCGCTACGGCGATATACTGTTCTCGCAGACACAACTTGATTTCGAAGCGACATACTATTCTCCCAGACACAACTTGCTTTCTGGAAATGCAACTTGCATTTTCGTCGCATGGTAAATGGATTCTGATCTTAAAAAAATACCGAGTAGACCACGGCACATTGTCAAGATTCCCAAGAGGACTAACACTGATTTTATCTGATACTCGTTGCTCCGATTAATATAAATCGATACAAATATAGAAGTCCTGAACTAGGGCTTTGAGAAGAAGTAATCTCACGTTCTTTAATGCTCCAAAACTCATACTTGCATTGTGAGGTTTTCTCTGCTCTCGTAAGATTTTATATGATATGTACTGGATCTGTTTTTCTATTTGTATTTTTCAGATCTGGAAAAAACACTAACCCTAAACCCTTGAATATAAATGGTCAGATATTTCTCGATGGCTTTCATGACGGAAAAAAAATATTGCTTACCTGGAGCTGCCAAACTCGTGGTACTTTCCCGATGGCGAGAAAATGATGAGAGCAACTTCAGCGTCGCAGAGAAGAGAGCTCTCTCGCCTTTTTCAACAGTCCCGTTTTTACCTTGCAGAAAGTAATCTAGCGACTTACAGGGTTTTGTATCCCTTAAGCTTAAATATAGATTAAATGCTTGAAATTCCATTCTTAATGTACTTTACTCATGGAACGCTTCACGTCATATTCAATAATAAAATATAATTACAAAAGGTAAATATTAATGGAAAACAATGATAAAGAATATAAATAGATAGAGATTTCAATGAGGTGTATGGGTTCAAAAATACATTATGGGATACCAAATTAAGAAGTAAAATTAAAGGAATGAAGAAATCGTTAGAAAAAGAGAGAAGATTGGACCCTAGTTTTAAAGGTTGTTATTGTTTTATTTTTGAAGATTTGCTCTCCCAGAGTGGATCTTGATAAAAAATTCTTCATTTCTATCAATTTTCTCAACTTCAGATATAATGAATATTGTCCATGTATTTAGCTTTGGATGTCGTCATATGTAGAACATTCCATGAGATAATGTTATTTTATCTCAACCATTCCTGATGTGCACATGGGACATATTGTGTCTCCCCACTTTTCTTTTGGGATCTTCCACCTACCCATCTCACATTAGAGTTAATGTGACCTAGTTCTCAATTGGGTTATGAGCATCTTCATTCTCCACTTAATTTGTCCCTGTGTTGGTTTTTTTCTCATGATCATAAGCGGGGTTGAACTTGGTCATGTAGTATTGCTTTTTTCTCTCTGTATGCTTTGTCCACATACTTATTTTAACTGTTTCCCTCACATAGCCCTTCATATCCTTGTTGGTCATTGAAAACTCATGTATGTTAATATCCCACTTATTCATCCATAATTTGTTGTGTTTCATCCATGTCATCTTTCACTTACTCAGCTCTTCTTTTATTACTGACTTTGGCCACCTATCCTCCTTCATGTCCTCTACTTTATTTATGTATCCTAGGAGATGTATCATAGTTGTAGCTCCTGTTAGGCAAATGTATGTTTCTGCTAGGATTATCTTG
>JARHVA010004644.1:970000-1065000 GCA_037957365.1 Torreya grandis | reverse complement strand
TATAAGTAATCCAAATATGTATTGTAGTCTATGAATATTTTTTGTGTTTACACCATATGATGGGTCTATGGACCCTGAACAATATATGTTAACCTAGGACATGAAATGGTAGGTTAGGGGATTAACGTTTGATGATGTGAAGAAGTGCTAGCTCATAAGAGATTTAGTAGGGAGTGATTTGGAATTAATTTTTAAAAGAGATGTTAATAGTATATATCTATAGTAAGTTAAAATACATTTAGTGGCATAATTTAAATGGAAATGTGCACAAACCAAACTATTTAGTACCTAAAGGAGATCAAACAACACAATAGAGAATCTAAGTGGGATTATGATCATAGATTCTTAGATGTGATTAATAAAATTTATTTTCTTATGGAGGATAAGGATAAATCTTCCAAGTTCATATAAGTAAAATGATCAAGGATAAGATTTTTTATTGCACAGTTTTAGTTCACAACGAAGGCTGATGCTTGATCTATTATAATAAGAGTAGAAAAATTTGAATATTATAGAGATGCTCTAGTCATTGGATCTAAATTTGAAGTGAAGATAGATGCTTTCATAAATAGGATAGATGAGATGCACAAAAGTGATAAACCTAAACTAGATTTATGGTGCATGGAGTGTATCCAAGAGGGACATCATAAGAATTATTGTCCTAAGCTCAAGCCAAAATTCAATGAACTCTGAAGAGTAGTAGAGTACACAACTAAAAAATTCCATCTACTACAAAAATATATACAAAATTCTCAGAGATTGTATTACAAATTTTGTAGGTCAACCAACCATGACAAAAAGAGATGTAGAGCCTTAAATGTAATTAAAGGAAGATATTACTAAGAACTTATTTTCAGTTGTAGTGCAATAGTTACCCATAACAAAGTAGAAACTCCTAGGCTTAGAGGTAAAAATGGTGAGTATGACATAATGTAATCCTGCATGGATACCTTCATTGCCATAATATCAATATCAACCTCAAGGTCTGGTTGGATGGACACCATCATCATCACAATAATAATATCAATATTCATGGAATAATGTAAGCCCATAATAATAGAAATCAAATTAGGCTCATACATCACCTCAGTATTAGTATGACAAATATAATATGCAATAATAGTAACAAAGAAGATTTTCAGGATAACAATCACATGATTGGGGCTATCCGTAGAACAAAGGAGGATATAGTGGGAGATACTAAGGAGGTTATCAAGGTGGATGTAAAACTGATAATCAATAAGCACTCCAACCCATCCAATGCTATATGTGTGGTGAGTATAATGATTTTGCATAAAATTGTCCTACTAATCCTCATAGATAAGTATATTGTATGTATTATAGAGTGGACGGATAGCATCAAATAAAAGCTTGTCTAGTATTAGAGAAGAAAAGAAAATAAAATTCAGTGTGAAACATGAACATGATTAATGTGCAGCCTAAACAAAATGTATTTATATAATAAGTGACTACAAAACAACACAAAAAATAAGGACTACATGCATTAGAAATGCCACAAGATCAAGGAATCAGAATAGTGAAATGGGACAAAAATTCTAACCCTAAAATAGAGAAGGGATTGATGTATCAAGTTGTGTAGCTCCTCTAATACATATAATAATAGAGTGTGTTAGAAGGAGATGCATAAATGTATGGGAAAATTATGTAGATCATGAAGCAAGGTGTTGTGATAATGCTCATAGACTTTTTATAATTGCTTAGCATGTTGCACAATGAATATATCTCCTATAATATTAAAAATATATTGCATAATATTTTAGAATGTGTATATAGGGGATAACAATGTATCAATAAGGTGGTCTAGTATGCTAAAACAAAAAATGTGTAGGATGTGAACTCATGAATGGACATTGAGCTTGCATGATATGTAATCCCTAATATAGTATTTGACTTTTAGAGTATTTATAATATGATCCAAATATCTATATGTGAGGTGATTGGTATGCCAAATTTAAGTTATAGTCCTATCACACTTAGTCTTGCATACTACAGGTGGGTTGAACGAAATGATCACCTCGAAGATGTGGAGAATAGATTTTTAGAGCTAAGTGTGCATAGTGATTTTGAATTAATTGACATGAAGACAACCGAGACCCATTACCTTTCCTTAATTGGTAACAAATGAGATTATGATGGTCAAATGACTATTAGCACGGTGCAAAATCAATTAGAGTCTCATAAAGGAGACAAGGTAGTTGTCATCCCTTTGACTAAATTAGAGCAAAAGCCTTACATGATTCCAAACGAACGAGAGTCATTGTATGCCTATGGTGATAATAATTGGTTCAAATTTAGCATCGGTACATATAAAAATACACTAAAAGATGATGAGTGTTAGTTTTTGAACTTGTAATTAGAGAAAATGCAGACAATAAAGCAACCACTTTTTAAGTTAAAACTAATAAAATCTATGATGCCCTAGTTTCAACTCAAATATTGTACCTCTACATTAGTGCGATCTCGTAATAAGTGAAAGATGGATTTCCTATAAAATATAGGTGTAACAATAATGGATTATGTATAACCTATACTAAAGGTTATTTTACCTTGGGAAATAACATCTTTTATAAGTGGTGATTCAAACACCCATATGTTGAACTCGCTTAGGCGAGATCATGAGCTATGACATCTGCACATGATGTTCACCACTAAACATCAACTAACTCAATACTTTACAAGAGAGGATATTAATCTATTTATTTTTAGGTTAGAACACTTTTTACCCAAGGTGGATCAAAGAGACAACACCCTCAACTATGTGCTAAAAGGAACTATTGAAATGTGGTGGATAGTCCATAGATATCCAGAGATACACTTGGAGGAAGCATGTGAATTTTTATGTGCATGGTTTCATTTAATGCCTACTTTGAAATTAGAATGGACATTCCTTCAATAAGGATAATGTCTAGAGCTACAAATTCATCAATGTGTAAATATATTATCTACACAATGAGTGGAGCCAAGGTATTGGGTACACATTTTTAGTCACACACTAGAACCACTCCCAACTACCTAATACACAATGAGTGGAGCCAAGGTATTAAAAATACATTTTCAATCACACACTAGCACCACTCCCAAATACAAAATGTAATCATGCATGGATACCTTTTTTTACACAATACATATATCAACCCAAGGGTTTGGTTGGATGGACACCATAATTATCAGAATATTAGTATCAATATTCATGGAATAATGTAAGCCCATAATAGTAGTGTTGACCATTTTGACCACAAGTCAAAATGAGTCAACCCCCTATACTCCAAAACTTGATATAGGGGTATATTAATGTCATAGGTTATGCCATGGTTTATTTGATGTAATTTAATGTCTTATTAGCCTTGGTCATAGTCTAATTTAGTCCTTATGTCATTGTGAGTCACTTAGGGGTCATTAAATGAAGTTGTACAATTTTATTAGGAAGAAAAATGTTATAAACTTATTATAAATGTCTCTAATGTTAGTCTTTATTATATTCCTTATCAGGAATGTCAGTATTAATAGAAAATTGTAGGTGTTAACTGAAAATCAAGAAAACAAGTGAGAAAGAGGGAATTTCAAAGGTTGTACAGCCTATTGGAGAGAGTGGCATGTGTGATAAGATTATGAAGTGACCCATAAAATTCCTTAATTCTATTTCCATGTTTGACATTCTTTGTAAGTTACAAAAATGGGATAAAACCATTCTATCTCTCTATTGCTCCACTAGGCAAGTAGAACTAGTCAGTAAGTTGTCAAGAATCTAAGAACAACAAACATGCTCTGACTCGAACTGTTAGGATCTAGGAAGCATAATTGATTACCTTATACAAGCAACTAAAAATGCAGAATTAAACCAGAATCACAAGTAACTAAAATTTAGAAACAACACAGAATATGAGAGACAATACCCAATTGTATTAATACTCTTCTAGAAGGAAATACAACAAAGAATATGCCACACTCTTCTTCCTTACACACCTCTAGGGCTCCCAGACCTCTAGGGCATAAACAATAATTCTCTTCAAGAGCTCACTCTCTCTCTTATGGTCCCAACACAAAACTCAAACACAGAGTTGGTGTTCACCTCCAACCAGTCAGTATCCACTACTGCCAGTACACAAGTACTCCACGTACTTCAAGTAGATCTCCCATGAACTTGTAACAACCTGCAACTCAAATGATCTTACTTATGGAAGGATCTACCTTGCCTTCCTCTATGCTCAATGACTGAGTACACACTGTAATCCAAGTAGATCTCCCATGATCTTGCGACCTGTTGTGTTGCTGACCTCCCTGATCTTGCACACCTGCAAATCAATCTAGTTTTGCACACCTGCAAACCTGAATCCTGCACACACATACACCTACAAATCAAATGATCTTACTTACCACATGTAGATCTCCAAATGTGGCCTTACACACCTATCGACCAAGATCCTACATACATGAAGAACCCTTCTAATTCTCCAAACCAACACCTACACTTGGCACTGCTGTGGAACTAGGACGAACACACCTTGCTCTCTTCCCTCTGAAGGAGCTAACCTTGCTTAACTCGACTAGCACACCTTAAAATACAACCCATGAGTCTATTATATAGATCTCATGCAAACAATAATTAGACATCCAATTACAATAATTAGATCCGCAACTCAAGACTAAAAATAGCCTCTTAACATGCAAACAACTGGTTTGTTAACTAACTGTCTGTGAACTGGCAGTTTTGGAACCACACAAGTGACTGACATTGGTCTCTATCTGCCTGGAGGTGAATGACGCCGATTGATCCCTGACCGATGTCGATTTATCTTCCTGTCTACTCCTGACCGACACCGGTGTCTGTGACACTCAGCAACCTCCTCCAATGTCTGCATCAGTGAAGCTTTTAGTTCCACAACCTAACAATCTCCCACTTGGAGATAAATAGTTGCACTGTACCTATAACTGTACACCATCTAATTTGTTTCTTGGCTTGTATCCCTCTCCAACCTCAATCTTGAAGACCAACCACTACACATCTTGTGGTGCAACACCTATCATCTAAGTAACCTGCCACATCCGAAGTACTTGACCCTGCATAGCATGAATCCCTGCTACTGGTCCCTCTCAGATACCTAAGAACCCACTGAACCACTTTATAGTGCGTCCTTCCCAGATTGACTACAAACTTTTTGATAGCACCCACTACTTGGGCAAACTCAGGGAGTACATATTGACTCAACCTCATCATGTGATTGGGGACCCTGTTCTGTGAACTATCCATCCATAGGTGTGCTACCTTGTTCTGCATCCTGCACTACCTTCACACAATCATCCTGTGACAACATCAACTTGTGATCTCCCTATCTCTAGGATTACTCATGCCAAAGAATTTTGCTACTCCTAAATCCTTCATGGCAAACCACTGAACTAACCTTACCCTTAGCTTAGCAAAACCCTATATGTCTGAACCTTTAGCTAGCATATCACCCACATACAGTAACAAGATAATGTTGCGACCATCATCCACCTGGTAAGACAAACACAATGGTTATACTGACATTGACTAAAGCGCAGCTTTGTCATCCACCTATCAAAACCTATACCACTGTCCTATAGCTTCTTCAAGACCATATGATCTGGCCTTCCATCTCACATATCCATTCTCTCTATTCTTTAACCAAGGAATCCATTCATCTCTTAGTGCTTTTCATATCGACTGGCAACCCTACCAAATCTCCCATTTGGTTCTGCATCCTGTTCATGCCATGCTCCCACTATTTCCTAGATCCTTCCTGCTCTACAGTGAGTAACGAGTATAAAGATGAGGAACAATGAATTTGAGGCTTACTTACCCTTTCAATCCTCCATATGGGAATTTGAGACTCCTTGACAGCTTGCTGTCCACCCAAAATCCATTTCAGTGACTGACCTCGATCACCACACAATCTGCATCCAACCGACGTTGGTTCCATGCGACTATCCAAGTCACCAATGCCAGTTATCCTGTCGACATCGGTCTCCACCTACCTGACACCACCGACTCCTCTAGTCTACACATGACCGATGTTGGTACCTATCTGATCGACATCGGTTACCCTTGACTGATGCTTGTACCTGTGTTCACCTATGAGTGATGACTTTTTACGTGCGAGCTTACTTTGAATCATACCCATGTCCAAACTGCCCTGCTCAGAAGTATCCAGCCCCATCCACTGATCTCTATCCGTCATCTCCTCCAAGAACACTAAGGCTTTCCAGTTCTTAAGTTTGTCAAACACATCAGAAATGCCTTGTATTTTGTTACTACCTTGTTGTAGCTCAAAAATCCATTGACCTTTACCACCCATTACTTTTGGTTAGCCACCTTTACTACTTATAGGGTCCTGTTCATCATGTTGTAAAGGTTTTGGAAAAGGAGTTGCAAGTCCTGAACCTTAGGGGATATGAAGACAAGGTTATGGTCTATGGATGTGCTTACCTAAGAGCTCATCCATAGTGAGTCTATGATAAACCTGAGTGTCGGATTCAATTTAGTGGCTATACTATTGATCCTCTACCATTAATATATATACAACTATTAGATCATGGGAAAGATCCATGCAGTCTAGGAGTGGGCAGCGAGGTCATTCTTTAATTATAAGATCTCTTGGTCTTCGGTTGAGGACTCCTACTATGACTATTGTTGCAATTTTTGATATGGTCTATTATAGTCCAAAAGACTATGGTAGGTTTGTGTAATCTCTAACTCTTTTTCCTATGGCTTGGATTCTATGGTCACTTTTTCCTTTTCCAAACTATCTACCTTGGTCTTTAGTTTAGCTACTTGAATCCGTAGCTAGGCCTTCTAATTGGTTTCTACTTAGAAGGTCTCGATGGTGATGCATCTCTAAAGGTTTGACCTCACTTTATTGAGATTCATGTCTTTTGCTTTTGCATTAGTATTTACATGGCCGACCATAGCTTTTACCCTTACGAGTTCCAACTTGGTCTTCTCTAATTGATGACCTAATTTGATATATTTTGTGGTAACAAAATTCTACATTGCATCCATGAACTTGACCCTGTCAATAGGTCAGATCTAGTTGAGGTCGAGGCTGATTGCTTATATTGAGTAGTCCCCCACTTGCATCTATTATGGGGCTTGACTACTTGGGGTGCCATATATGGAATCATTAGATATTATTATGATAGGTCAAAGAATGATTGCATATGAGGCACTATTGGGGCCTTAGCTTATTTTCCTCTTTTCATTTCCACTTGGGTTAGTCGAGCTTCTCTAGTGTAGGGGATATCATATGGAAAAAGTCTAAGCGAGTGGCAAATGTGTCTAAGTGGGATAACCAGGGTCAATAGTCTATACATGAGCTAATGTGGAATCATAGGGAGGAGTAGGTTCACAAGAAGTATAATTATAGGGAACATTAGGAAAACTTGGAAAAATAAGCAAAAAAATGATATTTTTTCAAAATATACATGTAATATGTGTAAATATTCTCTATAATGTTAGGAGTCTAGAACATCTTACGATTCAGAAAAAGAGCTAGTAGAAAAAATTATGGTAAAAAATAGATTCTAAATTGTAAATAATTGATAGGTAAATAATTTTGAATAGTAAAGATAAATAGGGTGAAAATTAATTCATTTATTATATTTACTATTATGATAAAATATTACTTTGAGACACCCAGTTTGAGCCTAGAAAGTGACCATGGTGAGGAGATGATAATTATGACATGGAGGATGTCTAACAAACATAATAGCTATAGATAAGGTATGTGAAGCATTAATTTCAAATTTTATAAAAATAGGGGATGTTACCATATGTGTCACAGATGCGAATGAAGTAGTAAAATGCCTTGATATGAAAGTATTTCGAACCAATGAAGAGGATGCTTAACCAAGTGATGTTGATGCTTAAAGAAGACTTTGTAGTACATTTATCTTGAGATGTTCATTTATTCATTGTGGTTATCCCTTAACTTGGCATAATTGATCATATTATGTTTCTTAAATTCAAGCATCTTATCTTTCTTCAATCATTTGTTTTCTCTAAGGTTAGGGCATTGGTTGTAAAATTAATTCTACTACCTACAACTTGGATCTTAATTCCTCTATATTTTATGAATTGAGGTAGTAATCCTCATCTATATGTGGTGTATAATGATACACCATATGAATTTTTCTTCTTAATGCATAAAAATGCCTAGCCATATTCTATTTAGGGTCCTCGTGTCTCAAATGACGGTCTTTTAACTTGAATGAGCCTTTGTGGGCTAACAACACCTTAATATGGAAATATTTTTTATAAACTTGTCTTCCTAATTTTAATGTAACGAGTGGCTAAAATTTATTTTTATTCCACTTACAATCTCCAAAAACTCTTGAAATATTGACATGTAATTTATCAAGTGGCTAGTCTATCTGGATTATAATATGGAAGCTTGAGTTAATCAACTAATATACCTTCAATTCTAAACACTATGAATAATTCATAGTACAAATATGCTCCAATATACTTTATTCAATCTATCATTTCATCAAATAGCCTATGCATGGTTTTTTAAACAATGATTTGATACACAAGTGGGATAAAAATAATTACTATTTGCCTCAATGCATTCCTAGTAATGATAGACAAAAGGTTTGTAATACAACACAAAAATTGTGGAATTAGATGTGTTGCGATACTTAAGTAATCTACATGAATAAACATAAAGAAAGAAGAACATGCATGAAGTAGGACATCGTATATAAACTTAATCCTAGCTTGATATTTCTAAAGTTTTTAATCTATATTATAGGACATAACCTCCCATAGGGATGGTTTCTTCATTTAATTTATAATCATATCAACAAAAGGGACCTAAATTTTGTTCACATGCATAATATCATAGCCCCATATAATTTATTCATAATAAACATGCTTGCTCTAACTCACATCCTAAAATTTATAATTATTTAAATATCATTGTCTCCTTTGTGTACTGAATGTTAAAGGTCCTTAACCTAATCTTTCAAAAATTCCATGAGATCATTTTAATTAATTAATTTAAGGGTAAAATCTTAATCATAGGTGAAATTGGGCTCTTGAATTTTATAATAAGTTTCAAAAGAGACCACAAAAATAAGAGATTCCCTATTCCGTATGTTAGGATAATAAATCATATCATATTTGAGATTACATTTTGTGAAAATACTATGAAAGAGGTTAGTGCATGAAAATATCTCATTTTAGAAGTTGCTTAATGAAGATCATATTTATACATATCTTCCAAATCATTTTGGTATCTAATGTCATCTTTCATGGCACATTCACTCACAAAAAATGAGTGAGCCCTTGATATCACTCAAAATAGAGAATTATAATAATCACACTAGACAATGTTAAGTGAGAAAGTGAGTCTCAAAATTCTTATTGAGGGCCTAAAGAAGAAGATGTAGACATCTTTGTTATTTCATATTCTCTATGATATTCTAATTCTCTTTGAAAATAAAGAATACTCTTGGCTCTATGTAATCTATCTAACAATGGCGATTACTTGGGGATCAATTTTTTTTTTCATTAACTTCTTATGTATTTTCATGGCATTTCAAATCTTCAAATGAAAGATTTGTCACATCACTACCTTCCAAAATAAATGAACCATTATAAAAAATTGGATTTTATTATTTTTACCTTTATTTTGTGGCTTTAATTGTGAATAAGGAATTTGAGTCTTCCATGTGTCATAATCACATGGCCTCATGGTCATAGAGTGCACATAATGTAATGTACATTGTGGTGCTTCTCATGGACCCTTTAAGATTAAAATTTTAGCTTTATGCCATGTGAATTTTTAACTTTGATGGTTTTTATCCTTTACCATATCAAATTAGGATGTGACATGTGTCATTTTATGGTTAGACCAACATCACAATATGCATTGAGTCTTCAGATTTATATCCCACTATACACACACATTATATTAATTAATATTTATTGAGCAGTATACATTTTCTTATGTTATTGTCAATTTTCAATCACCTATTCATATGTAGTTACAAATTCACAGGGTTTATGGTGTATCTTGAAATCACTTGAGAAGTCAATAGACACATTGAATTATTGAATTCCCCTTTCTATTTTTTAAGTATGGACATTTAATTATAAACAAAAAAAAATTATAAGTGACCCTTGTTTTGTATTTAAATCTCAATTAAATAAATAGTTCATATTATCTAAAACCTAATACATCATTAATCAAATGGCCAAGGGGTCATGAAATGCATATAGTTTCCTTTGTTTAATATTGTTTCCACATAAATGCATATATATTTTGATCTCAACATTCAATGTATAATTTCACATGTCCATATTATAACTGGCAGGGTAGTAAAAAATTCACAATTATATTTTTAAGTTCTAGGATATAATATGATCATACAAAAACATAAGGGGAACCCAAATCACACCAAGTGCCAACCATCATATTACCACATGCTCACGTAGTCACAAAGCCCAAAGTGATCCCAATAAAGTACATGGATGAAAATAAAATCTCACTTCCATTTGACATTCCCCTGCATCCATTTATTATATAAAATAAAGAGTCAAAACTATTATCATAAATTTTTAAATTAAAAAAACACACATATGACCATCAAATAAATAAATTTTAAAATAGATACACGTGGCCTTCCAATGGACTCATGGGGTTCAAAAAATTTCAAGGTGAAAATAAACTATAAAGTGACCCTATGGATGCATGAAATATATATAATATGATTATGAAGAGGAATCAATTTTATTAGTTCACATAAACTATGAAATTAAAATTTTAGGATAAATATTTTAATACAACCACTTAGTGTTATTTAATATGTTTAAAAAGGTTTATAGGAGACTACTGTTGAGTATGGTGCCAATGTTGACACTTGAGTTATAATTTTAGATTTATATTATTATTATTATTATTATTATTATTATTATTATTATTATTATTATTATTATTATTATTATTATTATTATTTTAATTTTATTATAGTTATTTAAATTATTTTTTAGCTTAATTTATTTTTTTAATGAATATGAACACTTTTTAGAGATTTTTAAAAAATAGTAAAAACTACTTGATAAGTCCAATTCATTGTCGAAGTATCGAAATGAGTCCAAAAGGGGTGGGGCACCATTTATAATTTTATAAAATTTAATTTAATATTATTTTAGTCAATATTACTTAACTGAAAGAGGCATCATGCATGATGACCATATCTTTCAGTTAGTATTACTTTTTCTCTTAGTTTTAGTTTCAGTTATACTAGAGTCTATTTTTAATAGTCCATTTTTAGTTTAATTAGTGGTTAAATAAAGGTTTTAATTTATTTTTCACTCTATTCTTCTTATACACATAACTTGTCATGCACGTTATCTTGTAATTGGTTGATTTTAACCATATTTGTTAATAACAAATGGTAAAATGTGTGGCACCATCATTACCACTATAAATGGTATTACATATATTTTTATCTCTAATTTTATTTAAAGTATTCACAAAGTAAAACCAATAATCATATGTTTTATATTTTGAAGTTGTTTAGTGTAAATTTTGATGAACAATCTCAATTACAACACAACTAGATTAACATATAGTAAATATGGGATTGATTGCTTGATACATAGCTTCAACTTCATATTAAATAAATTTTGATTTTTAGTCCCTCCATACAATCAAAACCTTTATTTAGTATCATATTTTCATTCAATAAATGTTTAGAAGGGTTTTATGGCAATGTTCATTCAATAAAGATTTATAAGGGTTTTAGGGAAATATCAGGGGAATTAATAGCTTTAGCGAACTATGCTTCCATGAATATTTCCATCTTAAAAGGTGATAGACTTTGAATATTAGAGAAATCAATTTAAGATAATTATTATATAGAGAGGAGCTTGGAAGAATATACTTTATGGCTAAACACCAGCTCACGTTTGGAATACCTTGACTCAAGATTAAAAAAGAGTAAAAAATGATGGAAAAAAGATAGATGCACAAGTTTTCTTCTATATTCAAAGTGCCATAGACACAAGTGTCTATCAAGAAATTGTAAAATATAATAATGCCTAGAAGGGATGGAATACCTTAAAAAATTCATATCAAGGATCTATTAAGGTATTAGAATCAAAACTCTAAAATTTAAAAATAAAATTTGAAATTTTGAGTGGTAGATAATGAAGGAATTTGAGAATAATTCCTAAGTATAAATGACTTAGTGCATATAATGAGATTTTATGGAAGAGCTATAAAAATTAGTTTTATAGTAAATAAAATTTTAAAAGCCTTAAATAAAATATGGTTGCATATTCTGATAACTCTTAAGGAGTGTAATGACATGTAAACTATAAGTGTTGATGAGTTAGTTAGTTATCTATTGTCCTATGAGGATAAGATGAGACTATATATATAGGAGAACAAAACTAGACACTTGAAACCAAGTCAAACATTTCAAATACCAAAGAAAAAAATAAAAATATGAATCAATAGGTTTCAAAAAACTTAAATTCAAAGGGAAAAGTTGAATCTAACTTCACAAGTAAAAGTAATAAATACATTAATTATCATTACTACCAAAAACTAGGAAACTTTATAAAATACTACAAGATATCGGCAGCAAAGAATCAAGATATTTAAAAGGATGAAGATAAGGCATACAAGGCTAAACAAATTGAGGAGAAAGAGCACTCACATTATAGTCTTACATGTATTATGGGAATAGAGGAAGTAAATAATTTGTGATTTATTTATTTAAGTTGTTAAAAATGTATTACAAGTCACAAATATGGTTTCAACAAGTTAATTGACTCCTTCAAAAGACAAGTGGAATTGAGAGATGGAATTTCCATCCAAGATGAAGGAAATGGAAGCATAAAAATAAAAATATTCAAGGTAAAGGTGAAACAAAAGATGTTTATTTTTATCTAAATCTATATCCTAAGAGTATTTATCATAATTTCAAAGGATATAGTGATGAAAGCAAAACATACAAGTTTTATAATCCTCCTAGTAAATCCATAATTGTTTACAAGGATTGTAATTTTTTATAAAAATGAGATGGATGCTAATTATGATCATTTATCTAAGTATGTCATAACTTGAAAGGTGAAACCTCTTGAATTTGGGTCTTAGGGCTTAAAAATTCTTACACATGTTTCTAGTTCAACAAGAAATAATACTAACTTTTCTTAATAGAATAGTCATCCATCTTCCTTAACTCCAAGTAAATACAAGCATTTTTTTGAATCTATGTCTAGCTAGAACTCTAAGTTAAGTCCAATTCAATATCTACGTACTCAAATGAGTTCCAAAGAAGTGGGGTACTAGTTCTAAGTTTAGAAACCCAATTTTAATAGTATTTAGTTAACCTAATATTATATAGAGATTTTTTTGTGCTTATTTTCTCTAAGTTTTCATGTGATACTTAACTAATAGAGGCATATTACATGATGACCATATCTTTTAGTTAGCATTAATCATTCTCTTAGTTATAGTTATAGTTATCTTATAGTCTATTTTTAGTTTACTTAGTGATTAAGTAAGGTTATTAATTTAGTTATCACTTTATATTTTTTATAGATGAAATCTATCATGCAAGTTATCTTGTAATTAGTTAATTTTAGCCATGTTTATTAATAAATAATGATGAAAATGTGTGGTGCTATAATCCTTTTTAGATTTTTTTTTTGTATATTTTATAATCTCTAATTTTATTTCAAGTATTCATGAAGGAAAAACAATAAGCATAGATTTTATATTTTTGACTTATTCGGTGCAATATTTGGTCAACAATCTCACTTATAAGATAACTAGATTAACGACTAATAATTTTGGGACAAATTAGTTGATACATATCTTCAATTTCAGATTAAATCTAAATTGATTTTCAATAAATCCATATATTAAAAACCTTTAAAAAAGTATTATTTTCAAAGCTATTTGAGACTAATTCCTAAGTGCATAATAACAACTATATGAGACTTATTGCAAGGAAATTCTTTTTTTTTACCTTTTGATTTGGATCATGAATTTAAAACTTCACTTGAAAAGGGGTGACCATGTGTTTTAAATGTATTGGGGTGTGCTGGTAAAAAAAATACCTCTTCTTTCTAGGAATGAGCTCATACACAATTTTTATATTGTGCCATTGTCTACCATAACTCCTTGTGTAGTCATGTAATATGAATCAACAAAAACATGTATAAATAGTGGTCCATCTTTAGTGTCATCATTTGGAATCTTTTCATAATTTTAATGTATATATGGACCTTTTTTTAATGAAATACTGATCATACGTATAATACTATATATTATTTTGTCATTATTAAATTATTGGAGTAGTTCCAAAATTATTGTATCAGCCATAAGACAAACACCTGCAATACATGCAATATATAAATCTAATGAAAGATTAAAGAAATAAAATATGCACATTTATTATAGGTATAATTAATACATCTTTATATTATTTTCACATTAGATTGTCTCAATGCAAAAATTGAAGAGGTAAGAATTTGGAATACACTATGAAATTGGAAATTTTTTTAAGTGTGCAATTTTTTCATTAAATTGCACCATTCTGTGAGGGGTATAAGGCATACCATGCTAAATATAAATGATTTTCTATTCACAAAAAAACAATTATCGTCTTAGTATTAATAAAATATAATCCATCTCTATTCTAAGAATGCAAATTTTTTTCTCTTATAGGTTTTAAACAAGGGCTTTCAAAATTTTAATGTTCTCAAAGAGTTCACTTTTGTTTTTTAGATAGTCTACCCAAGTTTTGAGAAATAAATTTTAAATGAATTAAATAATGTATTTATGTTTCAAAAAATAAACATTAGAGAATGACATGAGATCACTCTAAATATTTTTAATTTGTCACTTTCCTCTAGTATGTGCCTTTGGGAAAAATATCCATGTGTTGTTTTCTAAGGGAACAACCTAAATAAACAAAACCTTTGTAATAAACACTTGGAAAACTAAGAACCATGTTATGCCTATTGAGGTCCTATAATGAGTGATTTTTTATATGACCAAAAGGCCCATGAATTTTTTTATCAAGTCATTTATATGGTACTAATAATACTAATTAACATCATATTTCTAAGTAAAGCTCTAGATGTGTCAAACTCACACAAGAGAGGTACATATTAATTTATTATTTCAAAAAAATATTTAAGCAGTTGGTGAGGAGGCTCGAATAACCTTTTATATTTTTTATACTCTTTAGAATGTTGAGTAATAAACCTATAAGGTGTTGATGCTTCTAAATGAACCATAGGTGCTCTTAGTGTTTAAAGAACACTTCTCATTTTAGAATTTGAAATTTCAAGGCATGAGTTACAGGAGTTGGCAATCTAGTTACTTGTGGTGAAATAGTAGCAGAGCAAGATAAACTATTTTACAATATTTATATAATTTGATGGTTGGGAGCCACCTTGGTCCATTCTTCATGAATTTATAAGAATATATGTTAATGATTAGTGAATTATGCTCCATATTTAGGCTACAAACTAATCTAAATGGATATTTATAATGAATCCAAAAATAAAATGATCTTGGGGTAAAAAGGAGCAAAGAGAAGGGTAAGGCAGAAAATTAAAGAGTGATTACCAATTTTAGATTTAAACATTATGACAAAGCAACCATTTCAACTGAGTATAAATTCAAACCAATATATAATGTAAAATAGCCTAAGCTCATATTCCACTATATACCAGGCCAATTTCAAAGGATAGTGTGAAGAATCATAAGTAAGAACTAGTTAATCTTTAAAGATTAACTATTATTTGTTAGATAACACATGCACATATGAAAAAAAAGTAAAATAAAAATGAAGGAGAATAAAATATATTTTAGCTAATCTAGCAAGTTGCACAAATTAGAAACCTTGTATTACAAGGATACAACTCAAAATTTCAAGATACCATTTATATTCAAGACCTTAACTAGAAATTGAGAGAATAGCTAAAAATGACAATTAACACATCAAACATGGACAATCTTTATAGAATTCCTTTGATTCTATTAATTTATTCAAATTGTACAAAGTTTCTAAAAAATCTCTCCCTCTTACAAATGATAATACATGCCTTTATAGGAAGATTAGGTAGTATCCTGGTCAAGAACAAGATACAGGTATACAAGGATAAGGATAATTGTCCTTACAAATTCTAAAATACACATGCTTTTTGCAATCATACTAACCTAAAGGCAAATATGCTAAAAAACTAGCATATGCCTTAACAATGGAATATTCTATTTCAAAATGTTACAAAATTCTACAAAATAAAATGTTGTCTAATTGATTAATGGGGCCTCTAATTATTGTTGTTGGAGGATGCTCATGGATTTCTCATGTTTCTCATTAATTAGCTCCAAATCCACAACAAGCTTCATGATCTGCTCCTCCTCTTAATCCACCAATTCATCAAATTCTCTATCATTCCTATCCATGGCCTCTTTGATGCTCTTGGATTTGTTTATCCTTTCCCCTACATTGAATATCATGTCCATTATTTTGTTGTTATCAGTGCCAGATTTTCCTTGGCATTTTCCTTTGATTTCTTGGGTTACCAAAGTAGCCCTATGTTTGAATTCCTCATCACTTATAATCCCAAGGGCATTGGGTTGTGCAGGTTCTGTAAGCATAGTCCCAAGAAGTTGTTCAATTCTTGTAATTAGTTCTTTATCCTATTTTGGGACCCTTTCCACACCATTATGCCATGCACTTAAACATTGAACCTTTTCAATCATAATCCCCATAATTGTACTCAAATGTCCCATACTAATGGTTTTGAAGTTTGAGATCTATTTCTTTGCTTAAATGTTGAGGAGATGGGCTATTTTATCTTCTAAGGAATGCCACTAGGTGACTAAACTCTTGGTTAGTACACATTACCCTTCCAATGCACTTTTTCTTAGTTTCATTGAATTAAGTTCCTCAAACATGTCATAAAATGACTCATCAAACATTTTGTTCTTTGCATCTAGTAATGATAAAATTGCCTGTGTTTGCAAGTTTTCCTTTTCCTTTTGTAAATTATGGATCCTCTACTTCAAACCCTAGACTTCAACTTTAGTTTGTGCTGATTGGGCCTTAATCAAACTTTCCACATCTTCCTCATGGATGGCAACCTCACCTAGTTGCTATCCTCCCATAGGATTTAATCCTACAAATGGTTCCACTTTCTGAAAGGTGATTTATTCTATCCCAACCATAGTTGTCTTGGTTGTTATTCTCTCCAACCTAGCTATTTCGAAGTTGAAATGGATGGTAGTAATTGGTTCTTTAAATTTGGGAGGTTTTGGGACCTCCACACCTGAGCTACTAGATGTTCTCAAAGCATCTATCCTCTTGTCTTCTGGTCCTTCAATGACCATAATTTTCCTTTCTTCCCACTCTTTCACTATAGCCCTTATCCAAGGATTCATATCATATTATATTTCAACATCAATAACGCTCATCATGGCCCAAGAATGAGAGAGAGGGGATCTTTTATAATTTTCCATAGATGAACTAGTCAGGAAAAACTAGTCCATGAATTAGGAACTCGTCACTAAATAGATTGACTTCACTAGTGGGATGAATGAAAACCAATCTTTGTCTATTCTTTAGTCCATATGGACTAATGCTAGCTCTACCTTTCTCTTATCATGGGATGCTATTGGGATAAGCTCTTTTCCTATATCTTCTTTGGGCTTCCCTTCCTTATTAGAGTCATAGGCTTTTGCAAGTTCCTTAAGGGCACCCTCAAGTATTTCTCCTGGTTCCAAGGCTATCATGTTTATGTATTAAATTGGGGAAGGTGGCCTTTATGGGAGTGTTGAGAATGGGGTCCCCTCTACAGGCCTCTCTTCTAGTTTCACCTCTCACACTTTATCTTTGTCCTTGCCTTGTTCATCTTGAACTTACTAAACCTGTTGTTGGGGTTGTGGTTATGGTTGCTCTGCTTAATGCTACTCATGGGATTTTCTAGATGGCCCAAGTAGTAAGTGATATTTCAAAGGATGCATTTGTCATGTTTCCCTAGATAGCTTGTTATCCTTGATTAAACTATGTTCAAGCTTAATGTTTTGTCCTTGGACCCTAGCCAATACCTCCTCATAGTTTTTAGCCTTAATATATATGGTGTCATGGACACCAAGTTGGTATACATATTCCATCTATAGAATATTTTTGTCCCGTAGATGCTCACTTATTGTGTTATTTGGATCCCACATCTGGAGTTCATCCATCTAAAATCCAAATGAATCCCTATGTGTGGACATGATCTCCACCTGTTTCTAGTCTTTTATTATCATTTTCCTAATATTCAAGGGGAAGGGGTAGAGTAGACCCTTCCTCTTCTCTTTGCAAGTCTTATCAATACCATGGATGAGCTGGGAGGTAATTTCTTGCTCTATAAGCTTATTTGAAACATATACTAGTAGCCTATAAGGTTGGGATGTGATTCCTTCTATCCTGATGACTATATAATAAGGGTAATACCATACATCCCATATCATTTCAACATACCTCTTGATGAGGGTGTGGACCCTAGGCATGGGAACACTTGTGATGGGCTCCACTATAATTGGATAAACATAGTCATAAATAAACTACATGTGATTCTAGTACTTGAAGATGTACAGTTTGGAATAGTAATGTGAAATGGTTATCTTGCCATTTGGTGACCAATTCCTAATCCTAGGGAAGGTGATTAAAGTAAGAAGCACATCAATTAGGTATGACATTATAAAAAATTACTTTGAGGTCTTTATTTTGATGGAATTGAATTGTTTGGATAGGAAAACACTAATTAAGTCTCTAATTAGAAGGGTAATTTTCTCCTTCACCATGCAATGTACATATGGGACACATATCTTATTCACATAAGTAGTTCAATGGGTACTAAAGGATCAGTTCAATAGGGCCATTATTAACCTAATGACATCTTTAAATTGGATGATAGTGATTTTACCATCAAGGTTTCTAAAGATATGAGGTCCTTGGTGCAGCTAGGGTCTAAAGACAGAGTCTAGATCATGGTTGTTGGTCCACTCTTTCATTTTGGAAAGGTCCACATGGAGAAGAGGGATCTTGTAGTACTAAAAATAAATAGGGTAAATGTAGGTTACCCATTTTGAGTTTCCCTACCTAATGATCCATTCATTATCTATTATATAATCAACAAATATGGGGGTGAGGACATCAATATAATGTAATACCTTTGGCTTTATCATGGTGTGATGAAGGCCAACTATCTGGACTATAACTAGGTCATAGTGTTACCTACTCATGGTGGCATTCCTCTATTCCTCCTGTGAAATGAGTTGTAATTCTTCTATCATGAAGAAGAGCTTAGATCAATTCTTAATGCGTTAGATGTTCAATGCTACAAGGTCCAATTTGATATCTTTAAAGATCTGACCTTCTTTATCTATTATCAAATAGAGCTCAATCTCTTCCTTCAATTTCTACTTGCTAACTACCATGGTCTCTGTCTTTTCTAATTGTTCACATTGGATTATAGACAATCTCTATGGAAGCTCTTTTGTACCTAAAAAGAAACAATTAAGTTTTCCTTTGATCAAATTATAGTAAATTGAGTTTGTTTTGGTCATTTTTATGTAGGGTTTAGGGTTTTGGAGATTTAATGGTAGAATATATCAAGGCTTCAGGTTATACGTGTCTTGTATTTTATTTGGACCTTTGCCTTTATACCTTTGTGTTTTTGATCCCACAAGATCTAAAATTTTATCCTTTTCTATTTATGTGGTGCTTATGTGGCATTGGTCTGGACCTTTCATGGTATTTTTAATGAATTCCATTTGAACACTGGACATTGGTATTTAAAATACCTTCTTCATTTCACACTATAAGATCAAAATCTTTGATTAACACAAGTCATTGATTATAATCCAGGCCCTTGGTCATGATTGGGTCTTTATATTATAAACCCTCTGGTCATAACACTTGGTGTTTTACGTGCCTTCTTTGTGCTCCAAATATTTTGGTCAATCACTCATCGAATGAGTATCAACCACATGGTGAGCTCATGGGCCTTTGAAAATTCATTGGTTCCTTCACATTGTTGGATCAAATCTAGCAATGGGGCACGAACTGTTAATCTACAAAAATGTCCAAACATTAAGTCAATATAATATTAGAGTTACAATTTAGGCTTAAGTTGCTTAGGCTAAGGTTTGTTTCATGCTTATTAAGCATGAAATAAACCTTAGGCTAAGGAAATTATACCTAAGTTTCCTAATTTATAAGAAAGAGGTAAGGGTCTAAATAGTCTAGGCCACCACATATGAAAACCTTTGGTTAGCTTATACTCTATGTGACAAGGACCTTCCTTTTTAAAATAAGACTTAGCATAAGATCATAATTTAAGGCTCATGATTTTTTAAATAAAATGCCATGAGGACCCTTACATATAAATTTAGATAAGTATTTAGATCATAAGACCATTTTCATATTTTGTAGGTCGAAGACTCCCATTTTTTAGCATCTTTTGAGCATTTCCTTTACATTGTAGATCCATTTCTGAGTTATTCAAATAAGATTTTAGAATGCCACTTGACCCTAAGTAAGCTATTTCATTAGATTAAAATTAATGGTCTCTTAGATGTCAAATACATCCTTGTAGGCATCAATTGATGGTCACATAAACGTCATGTTTACGCTAATGAAATTTATATTTTAATGGGCTTAAAGTTGATGATCATATGAACATCAAGTTTGTCTTAATAAACATTTGAATGACATTCATGTAAACATTAATTTTAAGTTCATTAAAATATTTAGGGTTAAATGTGATGATGCCACTTTGTATTTCTATAGGGTTTCCTAGGATCTCGATGTTAATTCACTCTATTGGATTAAATTCTATAATAAAATGATAATCGTAAGATCTTGATCTGGGGACTTGATTTTGATTAGCTGTCATGTTAGGTGGGCCCCTTTTCCTTTTTAATCCTCAAATTCAATGGCAACATGTGTCCATCTTTTGGGTCTCTTGTATCACTTTGACTTTTTAATTATGCTTCACTTCATTTGATCAGGTCCTAGTAAGTGCAGACCATTAGATCATCAAAGATGCATGTTATTTAAGTCAAATTTTGGGTTATCCTCACTTTGGTAGATCAAATGATTTGATAAAATGATAGTCATAGGATCATACAAGATGCAAAGAAGTTAAGTTAGGACCGTGGAGACATAAAAGACTTAGGCTTAAGGCATTAAGACTATGGTTATGATTGTATTAGTGAATACATCAGGGCCTTAGTTTTAAAACCTTAGGCTAAGTTGGGAAATATTAAAAGGACCCTACAAGATGACACTAGTTAGGCCATAAAGATCATTATAAAAATGGGAAAATAACAAAAGGGACCAAATTTTTTAGTTAAGGTGTGTTAAGAACATGACTAAGCCTAGAATATGCATTTTATACTCAAGTCTATAAATGAATTTTAAAATGGTTCCTACCAATTTGGTTTCCACCTTTAATCAAATTTGAATTGAGGGTTTTCTAGGGTTTTAGAATATAGAATTATAAAGAACACATGCCATCATGGAACTTGTAACTAAAATCCAAATGAATCTCATTAGCACTATTAGTCCAAATTAAATCAAATCAAAACCATCTAAGCCTGCCTTTTAACAAAAGTAGATGACCTTCAAATTCTTTAAAATACCTTGACATACTAAAATCTCCATGTTTTATTCTAAGAGTTTCTCAAAGGTCCCAATTCAAATAATGGGGGTATGTTGGTCCCAACATAAGGTACTTGAAATATTGAGTATATGTTTTGACCTCGATCTTGGCTTAAAAAGTAGGTGGATCATTAACCTTAGTTGTGATTATTGATTTACCTTGATATTTAGATTTGGTAGAGGCAAGGGCATTATATCCATATTTCATCATGGTGGATTTTAAAATTTTAATATTGTAGTTTTGATCCATATGAAAAATATCATCCAAAGACTAATATTGGTTAAACATGGAATTGTCATTGAGTGGTTGAAGTAAGCTATTAGTGACAATATTTTTTAATACTAGAGCATTTAATCCTAAGTGGTCTTATTGACCGTTAGCCTTGGTAAAGTTATTAAATAATAATAATAATAATAATAATAATAATAATAATAATAATAATAATAATAATAATAATAATAATAATAATAATAATATATTATTTGTTAACATGAGGTCAAAACCTCATGAAAATAAATAATAAAGTTATAATTATTTAGTAACTTACCAAAATTTAATTAAATGATTTCATCCCCCATTATTTTTACAATGGTCACCTCCATTAGTATTTTAACCTAATAATTGTTAAACCATTTAAATATGAAATTATGTTGTCATCTTCAACCTATGAGTTTTGTGAAGCACTATGTGAAGAAGTAAGAAGAATAAGTGTGTATTAGGGTGATTTGGTTTCTCAAATATATGAATATCACACTAGGGGTTTTTGGCCTCTTTGAAGTTTTACCATGGTAAATACTTTTTATACTGTGTCAATTATTCAGTGTTCATTTATATGATTTCTTTATCGAATTTACTCTAAATATTATTTAGTATGCATTGCTATATATATTATCTATCAATTTTATCATGACATTAGAGCCTGGTGGATGGATATGATTGGCAAGCATATTGTATTGAATTAAATGTCAATAATCAATATTTTAATGCATTTAAAAGTTTTATTATTCAAAGCCTGAGCACTTGTATAGCCATTTCACCTGAAGAGATATAAAAAAATTATTTTTAAGGTTCTTGACACTAGTTATGTGTCATTAATGCCTTGATCTCCAATCACATTGCTATATAAATCCTCTCTAGAGCCTAAGAAGCTTTCATTTCCCCCCTAGAAACTTATTTGAGAACTCCAAAACACTTGTATTGCCTAGGTGCCTGAACAAATTTCAAAATAAATTATTTTTAGTTATTTTTGAGCTTAGTTATTTTTGGAAGAGGTTATATTTTATATATAAGCCTCCTGGAAGCATATATAGAGCCTTTGAAGGTTTCTTCAAGGAGAAATATTTTTTCATTTACAGGGTGCCATAGTTCAACTTGGGAAATTCAAAAGAATAAATTATTTATCAAAATATTTTATTTGAGGGTTAAATATGATTCATTTCATGTTTTTAAGAGTATTGATAAAGTTTTAGGACATTTAATAGTTTGAACAAGCTTCTATGAATTCCACTACTATTGCTATAATGCCATACTTCTACCTGGAGTGTGATATAGGTATGTAAATTTTTTTTTACATAGTTGTATTAATATTTAAAAAATAAATTATTTATTAAAATTAAAATTTGAATTTAACTTGAAAAGGGACTCACCTCTAAATTAATTTTTTAATCTAGATGTTAAAAACTTCAATCTGCAAAAGGGGTTAGTATGTTGCTTACCATGCAAGCAACCCGAACAAATTTCATGATGATAAGGTATAAAAAGAAGTATGATAACAATATTTTGAATAGACATATCATGTAAAATTCTAAAATTAACATGTCATAATATTTCATTCCATAATTGAGATTCATTCATACTATGTGATGAAATAAAACATGTTGAAAGAGAGAAAATGTATAAACTATTCTTTTGAACCTTTTCAAAAATTAAAGACATAGATTGGTTTCTAATGGAAAAATTATCTTTAAGTAATTTTACAATAAAATTATCATTATTAAGTTGTGAACAATATAACAAATTATTTTTAAGCTTTGGTACATACAAAACATTATTAATAACAATATTTAAAAATTTTATCTTTTTTTGCTTAGTTGTTTCTAAAAATGAATTAGATCCTAAGTAAATGTTTATAGAGATATATATAGAATCACACATAATATTAGATAAGAAATTCATATGGCATGATGCACTGCTATCTATAATTCATTCATTTTCATTTCAAATAAATAAAACAGGCTATAAAGTAATAACATTATGATCCTGATTATTATCTTGATTAGGGTTTTGATTAGATTTATTCCCTTTGTTATTTTTATAAGATTTATTGTTAACTCTATTTTTTTTTTCTATAACAAGTTTCAATTCTATGACTAAATTCACCACAAAATTTACAATTTCTATTAAACTTAGGTTTATGATTCTTAGTACTAGATTTTTTATTTCTATTTGAGTCAAAAGTAGAATTAAGTTTAAATTTTTATTTTTTTACTATTATTATTATTATTATTATTATCAAAAATAGTATTTAAGGTGAGAAGTGTCTAAGTGTCATTCTCTTTAGAATCAAATTTGGTCATAATTTGCTCTTCTTAAATCATGATATTAGACAAAGTGGTAAGGTAGGATATTTTGCTCAGTTTGATACTTAGAATTCAAAATTGAACTAAAATTTATAGTCTTATCATGAATATTTAACTAAATTATAAAATAAAGAAATTGATCCTTAATCAAATTAAAATTACAACCATCTAACTAAAATTTAATGTTTTTAATTTTAAAATGAAAATTCACAACCTTTTCGTCACCTTTCATAGGTGTAGTTAGTAATTTAAGACAATGAATTATTTATCAAAAACTTTTTTTTAAGGGTTCAATTTGCTTCATCTCAAGTTTTTAGAGGGATTAGCAAAGTTTCAGGGCTTTTAATAGTCTGAACAAGCTTTTGTGAATTCCACTACTAATGCTAAAATGCCATACTTCTACCTGGAACATGTTACATGTATGTAAATATTTTTTACATAGTTATATTAATTATTAAAAAATAATTTATTTATTAAAAATGAAATTTACATGCAACTTGAAAAGGGACCCACCTCTAAACTAGTCTTTTAATTTAAATGTTAAGAACAATTATCTGATTTTACTTTTTAAAAATTACATGCATGTATTAGTTTATATTTATATATATATTTTTATTAAAAAAATCAAATAAGAAATAAATATAATAATGTGCATGTAAATTCTTAAAAAAACCTGTAGAAGGGTTGGTGGTAGTAATTTTGTTAAAAACTTCTAACTAAGGAGGTTCTAATTTAAAAACCCCCTAAAATCAATCTTTTTTGACTTGGTCAAATCATTTTTTAAATTTAATTTAAATTGAATCTTATTTTTTGGTTTGGGTGCCAACTTTTCACGTGTTTAAAACCCTAGTTGACCGGTCAAACTTATTTTGACCTTCCACCTAGTGAATGTTTTGTCAAATATAGTTATGTAACAAGTCGATCCCAGGTTTTAGCATCTTACAGATGCATCTACAAGGTCCATTTCTTGTTTTTAAACTTTTTATTATTAATTTTATAATTTTTTTAATAATGATGTCTAGGTGGTTGTTTTGAGTGAAACTTTTTGAACACCTAGTTTAGTGTAACTTTATTTCAATTTTTTGCATTATTTGCCATCTAAATTATGTAATTAAGTATATTTGCATGTGTCATTCATTTTATTTTTGGAGATAGGTTGAAAAAATTATTAATTTTTTTAAAAAAATGGTTATGCTTTATATTAGTGTATTTTTGCAACACTCACAACACCTTATTTTGTCACAATATTTTATAATTCTCTTGATTTGTTTAGCATTAAATTGAAGAATTATCATGTGTTTACATTTTCAATCTATTTTTAATTTTAACTAAAATTTAAAATTCACACTAAAAATAATTATTTTTAAGCATTTGTTTATTGTCATTCTTAAAGGGAAGTTATGGCTTCGCCTAATTTTGGTTTTGATAAATCATGAATGCTTAATGTAAAAAATTATAATATTTAAAAAATCATATAAAGTGAAATTCATGGCCCCAAAGTTATAAAATATTGTCATTGGACCCTCGAGCTTACCAATGCATTTCAACAAAAAATACAAGAGCCTATGTCTATTATCTTGAAGAGTGTTAAGGATAAATTCCTTCTCGACATTAGTAATCAGGAGTCTCCTAGCTATTATTATAAACTCCTCAAGTCCATGCATTAGGGCACTCATCTATAAAAAATAATAAGTTGATTCTTGATTGCTAACTATGCTTATGGAATGTGATGAAAAGGATATGAATTTATTTGCTAAAATTAAGAACATTAAAGCTCAGTTAGATGGTTTTAATTATAATTTGATTAGGATAAATTATATTATTTTATCATTAAATTAAATATTAATAAAAATTTTAGAAATATCATTTCAATTTTGAATTCTAAGTATTGAACTAAGCAAGATATCCCTGACCTTACCATTTTATCTGTTCTCCTAATTTAAGAAGAGCTAGTTATAAATTATTTTGATTCTAAATAGAGTGATAATCAGGCACTTCTTACCTTAAATATTATTTTTGATAATAATAAGAATAATAAATCTAACCCTAATTCTACTTCTGGCTCAAATAAGAATAAAAAATCTGGTAAGAAGAATCATAAACCGAAGTTTAATAGAAATTACAAATTTTGTGATAAGTTTGATCATAGCATAGAAAATTGTTATAAAAATAAAGATAAAGTTAATAGTAAATATTATAGAAATAATAAAGGGAATAAATTTAATCAAAATAAATAGAAGAATCAAAACCCTAACCGAGATAACAATTAGGATCATAATGTTATTACTTTTTAGTATGTTTTATTTGTTTCAAATTAATTTTAGATAGCAGTGCATCATGCCATATGACTTTATTATCTAATATTTTGTGTGATTCTAGAGATATATTTAAAAATATTTACTTAAGAGATAATTCATTTTTAGAACCCACTATGTAAGGAAAGACAATTTTCAAATGTTGTTATTAATGAGCTTTTTTATGTACTAAAACTTAAAAATAATTTGTTATCATGTTCACAACTTAATAATTATAAATTCATTATAACATTAATTAAATATAGTTAGTCTATTAGAAACTAATCTAGGTCTCTGATTATTGAAGGGGTTCAAAATAATGATATATACATTTTCTCTCCTTTTTATTCATGTTTTTTTCATCACATAGTAAGAATGAATCTTAATTATGGCATAAAAAATTAAGACATTTTAATTTCAAAATTTTACATGATATGTCTTCTCAGACTTCCTTTAATACCTTGTCATTATGAAACTTATGAGGGCTTCTTATGTGGTAAGCAACATACTAAAACCTTTCCCAAGAATCACGATTCACATTCCTCACATCCTTTAGAATTGATTCATAGTGATGTTGTCAGACCCCTTGAAGGCATTTAACTTAATAGTTATTTATATGCTATCACTTTTTATTGATGAACAAAATATAATTCTTTGGTCATATTTCATTAAAAATACATCTGATGTGTTGTCTAAATTTAAAGAATTTAAAGCTTTTATTGAAAATGCATATAGTTTTTATATAATGAGATCAGTGATTGATAATGATGGTAAATAGATTATTAAAGAATTTTATTCTTTTTACATTCTTTGTGGTATTCAAAAGGACTTAACAACTCCCTATTCCTGTCAATAAAATTATATTATTGAAAATAAAAAATGCACCATTATTGAGAGTGTCATAAAAATGTTACATTTCATAAATGTTCCTCCTAGTTGTTATGGATCAAAGCCTTGAATACTTCTATGCATATTCTAAATAGATTCCCTACTTAATCTTTGCATTTTTTCTACATCAAAAATACATATATGATCATAACATTTTTTTTACTTTGATAAAACTATTTTGTTGTTACTTTAGAGATACTAACTATATTGATAGTGTTTCAGCTAGATTGTATTTATTAGTAAAATGATTTAGTATTGATTCTTGAAAAATATAGATTACAATTATATTATAATAGACATATTTGTATTAGATGATAAATCAAAATATATATATATATATATATACTATGACTATTTTCAATTCAATTATAACTTAAATATATTATATGCATAACATCATGTTTAATTTGACAAGATGATCATGTTTAGTTATTACATTTGGTAAGAAAATCATGATCAATGAGTTTGGATATTTTGTGTTCTAATTGCTTATATACTCTCATTTAATCATTTTAATATTTGACTGTTTATGATCAAATACTTAAATGATTCTTTTGATAATAAGATATGTTATTAAATGGAAAGTGTAAATGGAGTTTGTATTATTAGCTCTTCATCATTTAATTTATTAAGCATTCTATTCATACATCATTGATTTTTTTTGTTTTAGTCTGATATCTATTTGATTGGATGATGCCATTTCATGCTAAAATTATCCATATTTGATGTATGAGAGGTTATACCTTAATATTTTATGGAAGCATATTAAATTTACAAATTATTTGATAAAACTCAAATGATAAAATGAGTTATTTATAATAGAATATCTAATGTTTGGATAAACTTAGTATATTATTATTAGTAAATTATTGTATGTGCATCGCATGATAGTTGGGTATGCTCAGCTTGTCAATATTTGACATGTCCAATAATGAATTACATACAGTAATTTATATTTTTTCACTAACTTTATAATCAAAGTAGTGAACTTATTTGCCTAAAATATGACTTGATTATTTCATATGTGTTTTACCATATAAATACATATGTCATATTTTAATGTATGTCATTATTTTGATGCTAATCATACTATGATATCATGCATATATTTTTAGATATGTGTTTAAGCTTTGTGTAGGTGCACAACACCAACAATTTAAGCATATTGATGTTCATGTGAATTTTTTTGAGAGAATGTACTCAATGATGATATTGATCCACAATTTATCTTCATTAAAACACTTAGTTCTACTAAGTTTTATTAGTTTCATGAAATACTAGGCCTCTCTAACTTTCCATTGAGGTGGAGTGTAAATGACAATTCTAGTTTCTAACGTCTATGTGTTTCTTCTCTTTCTCTATACTTATTCTCATTGTAAAGCATTGTAAAATTCATGTGTAAGTTATGTAATTTAATTAAAATTCATGTGGAAGTTATGTAAATTAATTAAACTTCATGTGGTAGTTTTAATTTTGTACCTCAATACATTTAAGGCATACTTTGTAATGGAAGTCCTTATGTTATAAAAGGCTCCTCATATGCTTAATATTTTGCATGAGAAACTGTGAGATGTAGTCTCACAATCATGCTAACCTAAACTTACATTCGATTAGTTCATGGATTATATTTTTTTTTTGTTTCAAAAGGTAATGTTTAACATGATGAAGGTTTTTAAATTCTTCAATTGTGTACATAGTATAATTCCTTTTTTGAGGTGACTATGATATTTATACACACTTAACATTAAGGGGGAGTGTTAGATCATTTAATACTAAGTGAAAATATTGACCATTAGCCTTGGTAAATTTATTAAATAAAAATAATATATTATTTATTAGCATGAGGTGGAAACCTCATGAAATAAATACTAAATTTATAATTATTTAATAAGTTACCAAAATTTAATTAAATGACTTTATCAGGATGGATGGATCCATTATTTTTACAATGGTCACCTCCCTTAGTATTTCACTATAAATAAGGTTTTATCCCTATTTTGAAACCATTTTATAATGAAATTACTTTTTCACATTCAACTTCTGAGTTTTGTGAGCACTACATGAAGAAGTGAGAAGAATAATTGTGTATCAGGGTGATTTGGTTTCTCAAATATATGAATATCATATTGGTGGGTTTTTTACCTATTTAAGTTTTTCTTATGTTAAATAATTTTTGTATTGTGTCAATTATTTAGTGTTTCTTTATATGCTTTGTTTATCAAATTCATTCTAGATCCTATCCAGTGTTCATTACTATATATATTGTCTATCAATTTTATCATGCAAATCACTATCAAGTATTTTGTGAGACATTTTATAAGCATATTTTTTAATTTTAATACATACTAACATTTTCATTGGAATTTGATAAATTTTAGAAGATGTGATCTCTTGGATAATGTTGATTGAAAAGTGAGGGAAGGATATATGGACCAAGTTATCGAAATGACACACATATCCCACATGTAAGGAATAAAACCAAAACAAGGAATATTCATTAATAATTTTTTAAAATATATTGGTCATCAATAGATTATCATGTATAAAAACAAATAATGAATAAAAATAATATCAATATTATGTGAAGGACCACCCTTGCTAATGTATGTTTAAATGTTTTTCACTATAAAACTGGTACAAAAAGGGTAGTTGAGGACCTCATGAGCTAACAGGTTATGTAATATATCTTAATAAGTGACCACATGGATTGGTATTTCATATCCTTAGGTATGTTTTTTAATATATTCTTACATATATTTAAGATCTTGATGAACAAATACATCCTTAGATGTACTGATATGCATATGAGTCAAAATATGATAAACATTGGTAGGAATGGATTCTTTTATATTTTCACTAAGATCAAGACTAGTAAATAAATAATTAGTATGTTCATGTAATATATTATATTCTCCTTATTTTATTTCACTTAGGATAGTTTTATATAATAAGGTTATCTAGCGCACATTGTTCACAATTTCATAGGCTTAAAATAAGATAATGTTTAGCCTATATGTTATCAAATAAGAAGCCAACCCTTCATACATTAATTTTATTTGCCTAGATTTTTACCAATAAGAAAAGGGGAAGTATATTTTTCTTAATCTATAAATACCTTCTCCATTTATGTATTATTGGGTTAAAACCTCCAAATGGAGATACTTCAATTCAATCTATTTGATTTTTTTCACTCATTTATCTAAGCAACACTATTATTTTGAGGATATGATATGTGATAAATAAATTATCATGGGGTAATCCCAAATTTAGACATGGTATCATATCCAACCTCAATTTTACCCATTATTTTGAATATTTGATTGTGATTAAACTTTCTTAGATATTTCTCTCCTTTGTAGTCCTACTTTCTTCCCTTAGACAAACTTGGTTTCTTGAAAAATCTTATGGGTTTTTTTGTTTGGAAAAAAATTATATTTTATGGGGATTTATTTTTATATTTTAGTATTCACAAAACTTTTGGAATTTTCTATGTGGTGATAATTTTATTATATACAAGTACATAAATTTTTTGTTTTTTTAAATTTTTTTTATCACACATATTTTTTTCGAAAGCATATAAAGATCCAAGCTCCTACTAATAATCAAGAGGGATTGGGTGTTCTCGAAGTGTCTCTATAGTTTCTTTAATTATTTTCTAGCTAAGGGACTCCCATCAATTTTCCCATATTTTCTTCTTTTCTCCCAAACATAAAAAATATCATGACAAACTGATCCACAACTTTCATAGAGTATACCTTTGAGGTTTTTATTTATTTTTATAACCTTTCCATATCACTCATAGGTATATAGACATATCCCACCACCACTATCACCTAGACTAATCACTGCTTAGCTACCACTACTACCAATCACCTGCCTTGTCTATAGAAACCACCACTACTACAACATAGTTGAATGCATTGTTTAGTCCATTACTCCATTCAAGAACTTTTGTTTCTCCACTTAAGTAGTTACCTCCACCATCTCTCTCCTACACATATATAGTGCCTTTAACCTGTACCTCTTTTCAATTTTGTATATTTTCTTACATTATTGAAAGCCTTGGATGTCCCCTTTTTGTTGGGTTTGTACTTTAGATATGGACATTTTGAAGTGGGTCTCATGTGGATATAATTCATGTTCTCCATTATAAATTTACTTTATTATTTAGAGTACCTATGGGAACCCCATGCCACTTGTGCAACCTTATAAGTGGATTATCTTTTTATTATTAAGGTGTTTTTTATGCCATTTTTAATGTTTATATTTTCTCACAAAAATTTTAAATCTCTATGTCTTTTAACTTTAGACTCTAAAAGAAATTAATTTATTTTTTTAGGATCCTTTATGCCTTTTTATGGCATAATTAAACAAGGCATATATTTTGAATAGTAAATAAATTTTCAGTGCCTTTTTTTAAAGAAAATTTTGTTTTTGTGTCATTTCCAAATTTCTATTCATATCATTTTCATACTATATAAAAATATAAAATTTTCAAATATTTATTATAAAAATATGGAACTTTACATCACATTATGAGGTTATAACTAGTTGTAAGGGGTTTAATTTCTAATTAAAAACTAATTATAAAGTGTCATACGTTTAAAGGATGTAATTCTTTTTGGGCACCTTGGTTTACATGGGAAAACTTTTATTGTGTTTTTTTTCACAAAACATATGTTATGTTTTTTGGGCATTTTTGGTACACTTATTTCCTACCACAATTGAACTATTTTAAGGGGATATTTGTAACACTCTATTTATGACTTTTGTGCTCACATTTTTAACACTTGTGTGAGGTTTTATTTTGCTACCCCATTTTGCATCTACACTAATACAAACAATAGTTTTATTTCTCTCTATTTTAAGTTCTCTATATGTTTGTGGTCATGTGGACACATTATTGTTATGATACCTCTTCTTTAAGAAATTGTTATGGCAAATTCAACTCTATTTATTATTTTTAGGATCAATTATTCATCATAGCATCATAAGATGGAAAATTTATTCACAACACAAGGGTTTTGCCCATTTCTATATGGATAGGTTCTTACTCCTTTTGACCTAGTTTTTTATGATGACTAGTTTAATTCATGTGATATTTTTCCTAGTGACTTGTTAAATGTTTCAACATATTTTTTTGACCACATGGAGTGTCATTGAACTATTTGGAAGAATCATAACTTTTTTTGAATAACACATATGATTTCATAGGCACTTCATCTCATTTTGAAGTCTCTACCAATCCTCCTTCTAATGATTATGATGGTGCATTCCTATCACATATTTATTTCCTCTTCCTATAGACTCCTTTTTATGACGAGTTTGTTCAATACATGAAATTTCCATTTACATATCTATATCATCCTTTATCATTGGATATTGTTCTTATGGAACCATAATTTATTGATCACCTTGATAATATTTTAAAGGATTTTGTCTCCATTCCTGGAAGTTTCCATAATAATTTTTTTTTGGACTTCCATTGTTGCTCATTTCAGTGATGGCCAGCATGTATTATGGGTCCTCTCTCTTCTAATTTGAAATATTATATCTCCATTCAATTTAATGATGATCTTTCATACCTTGTGAATCCTTATTATGATGTTTTGGAGTATATTGATGGGAGATCCCTAATGAAATTATTTAGCACTTCCACACTTTATAAGATTATTCTAAATCCACTATGTTACATGAATCCTCATTGTTTATATTTTAAGTTTGTTAAGCATTGCTTCAACTTCATATTGTCATTATTTTAATTATTTGTACATGGTATTATTATAATAGGTCTTCTTTAGTGGAATCATATTCAAATCTTGTGCATAATCTTTACATACAACTACCACACATACATTTGGACCGCTTTTAGAGATATTCATATTTTTATCATTGTATTCCTTGATGGAGTGGACAAATTTTCAATACATTTCTTCTGACCTTCATCTTAAAAAACACAAAAATGTTATTTTGTGCAACTAGAACTTATTTATTCATTGGATAGAGGCCTTATTAATTGACATTATTTAGTTTTAGGCTATATTCTTGAAACCATAATCTACATTTTAATGTTCAATCCTTTTTATTTCATATAGGGTTTCATTTCACATGGGTATTGGATCGTGCCTAGTTTTCTAAACCCATTTCATGGGATTGTATGCCTTATTTTTTGTATAAAATTACCAAAATCACACTTTTCTATACTAGGATTAGCTATTATACATAGTGCACAATTTATTGGGCTTAGAATAAGATAAGGATTATCTTATTTGATATCTAATAACAAGTAACCTCTTCATAGAAAAATTAGATTAGCCTATTTTGTACATAATAAGAGAATGGAAGCTATCTCTTACTTAAGCTATAAGTGCCTTCTTCATCTACATATGATTGGGTTGAATATATGGTTGGACATCCTTGAATGCAATCTATTATATTTTTTTCATTTAATGGTATAGAGACAAATACTATTATTATGGAGAGATGAAATGTTTTGGAGATGTTATCTTAGGGTATTCCAAATTTTATAGATACGATTACTACAAGATTGTCTATTAATAGAAGAATGTACTAAATAAGTTATATGTTGTGTAGGAATAGGGATATTAACATAAGGAGGAGTAATGGGTTAATACCCCAAAGTGTTTCTAAGATCACTAGGAGCAATATCCTCATTACCTTATGTAGATGTAGTGCCTATAGTACATAGATTAGAAACATTAAAAGGATCATGGGGAACATTTGCATTCTCAGAGGTATATTTCATAGTCATCTTTATTTTAGTTTATTCTTGGCTGAAAATTTCTTTGGAAATCTTGAAAACATAAATATTTAGCTAATTTTTAGTAATAATATTAACATTTAGGATGACATCACCAATAATAGTATTGGAATTACAAGCATTTTCATTGTCATTAAAAGTATTACGAGCATTCTAATCATTCAAATATGTGATTCATCATCAGTAATATAACAAGCAATATAATGAGAAAAAGTAGAAGAAATAACATCATTTACATTTTTAATTTTTTAATTCAAATTAAAATGAATACCACACAAAGGAATTTTAATCAAACAAATACTAGTACCACTCGATCTATAATTTTTCCTATTATGGATATTATACCTAGCCTTTTTGATTGACATAAGATGTAAACATGATAAAAACTAAATAAGGAAGGGCCTAAATATCATATTTATAAGTGGAAAATTATATTCCTAAAAAATGAAAGAAGTTATAATCTAATCCTAAGGGGTTGATAGGGTTGAAAGTAGAGATATTAACCAATATCTTAAAATTATATTTTGAGAGGGGAATGAGCATAATAAGATATGACTAGGATAGAAAAAATAATAATAACCAAGATCTATAAGTTATAATAAAATATGATATTAAAAAAGGAAATGAAACCCTAAGGTTAGATAATCACAAACATTGGGTTCACTTAAAAGTTTTAAAACTTATTCAAATTATTTATAAATACCATTATGTAATGTAAAATTAAGGTGCATGTAAGGAGATATAAGATAACATAGTAAAGTATAGTAATCATAATCTTAATTATAAAAAATAGAGAACAAATGTATAATTAGAATATAAATAAGCAATATTAATGTATAGAGAGATAAATTATTGAAACCAACAAACCATGACACCATATCTAAATTATAATAATATAAAAATGATTATGAGTTTGACTAGAATAAATCCATAGAATTTAACTGTAACCTAAAAAATTAAAATATATCAATATACCACTAATAATTATCATGTTCTATCAATTTTAACTTGTTACTAAGATTCTAATCATTCCTACTTTTCAAGAATTGAAACTTTATTTATTACTTCATTGGAAAATGATGATCAATACTATAGCTTCACTTGATAAAATTTATGGGTAAAAATATCTAAAATAGATCTTTTTTGTTGTAATAATTGTATTTCAGCACAATGTATCAAGAATATATAAATGTGTGACTTTCAAGGCCCATGCAACCTTTACAGTGGTTATAGATACATATCTTGCATGTGTCTCAATATATTTATAGTTAACATGAGTGTTCCCAACACAAAATGAGAAAAATAGCTTCACCTCCTCTTCATAAAGAATAAAATTTAACTATATGGTTTGCTATGACATTTTCTTAGTATAAGATGTGATAGAAATGAAATTGGGATGAGGAAATGTAATGCAAGCTAAATTTATATGCCCCTTTATAAAATTTACATAACTCTTGGTAAGTTATTATTTTTTTACATTATATAATTTGATTGTAAGAGATATAGATATTTCTAAGGTGTGGAATGATTAAGGGTATATTTGTACACATAGGGCTCTTTGGGACACACATACACATAAAATAAAAATAGGGAATATTGATAAGAAAAAATTAAGGTATAATGAGATAAGGCAAAGTATAAATAATTCACAAAAGGAATAGGTTAAAAATAAATAGACTATTGATTGTGACCTAATCCGAATTAGCTAACCTTCAATTATAACTTGATAAGAAAAATGGTGTGAAATAAAGATCAAGTTGAATAAAGCATAATTGAAATGGATCCTTATGATAAAAAATAATATATCTATTAATGGGTCATTTATAATACCAAATTATGAAGGAGGGTAATCATCCAACCTCTCTTGAAATAATATCCAAAAAACTATTCAAGGATTATGTCTATCAAGTCTTGGCAGTCTGGGTAACCAATTTGGTCAATGCAAATTACTCCAATATAAGGGGCTTTTGTTAGTTTAAAATTTTAATGTAGTTTCATATTTAAAATTTATGATGGAAATTCAAGTTTTGATTCATTTTATTTTTATGGGTTTTAAACACTGTCAGATTGTAAAAACTATAAAACTGCCATTTTTCCAAAACTACAAAACTACCATTTGACCAAAATGAAATTCAACATTTTGAGATTTAAAAAATGGGGAAGTAGATGATTTGTAGCTTTTAGTCATCGGATACATTAAAAATATGAAAAATAAAATAAATAAAGTTTAAATTTGAGATAAACGTGTAAATTCATATTTTATTCATACTCTAAATTAAACCCTAGATTAATAGTTTGATAAAAAAGTTTAAAAGCAAAAAGGGAAAAGAGAGAAAAACTATGTGCAATAGAGTAAAATTTGAGTCATTTGATAAAATTCACATGTAAATTAATCCTTCATTTGTCTCGTATTCACACAACCATGAATGCAGATTAGTGAGAGAGTTCAGGAAAGAAAAATAAGGAGAATAATAATACCACCACCACATGTTTGTGTAGGCAATGAAATAAAATCTCTAGAGATCATATTAATAATATATTCTTTCGAATATCATAGATAGGGATTATAAAATAATCATCTAGTTATAATTTTTGTAGTATAACAATAGTTATTTATTAAAACAAGGGGATAAATTACACTACAAAGTAATACAAATTAATAAAAGAATGTGACTGGTCCACAAAGCCTCCAATGGCTGGAAAATGAGATAGCAATTGTAATGGCATTGGGATATATATTTATAAAAAATATGGTCAATGGAGGGAAATACTTTTCCATCCAAAACAAATAATCAGTTTAACTTGAATTTGCTTGTGCACTTTTCCCCCAAATCCCAACTTCTGGCACTTTAATCACTTTCACACCTGTAAAACATAAAATACAAATTAATTTTTGGATTAAAAATGATTCTAATCCATTTGAATGAAATTTATTTAAAAATAGGGAACTTTCTTAGGATAAATATGATACATATTGATTAGCACAACTTACAAAACAAATTATTATACCATAATGTTCTAGCTAAAGCCATATTCTTAGTGTTGAAGATGATCACAAAATGAGGCTGTGGTTCAAAAGTTATGTTTAAAAAGCAAACATGTGGTCCAAAAAAATTGTTTGGGAGACCTTAATATATAGTTATTGACAAACAAACCTCAATTTATAGTTATTGACATGCATCCTTAAGGTTTTAGCTACTGATAGATAAAATTTAAGTTTCAATATTTGATAGATAGCCCTACGGTTTTGGGTACTGAAAAATAACCTTCATGTTCTGAATACTACTAGACAAGCTTTATGTTATGACTAATAATAGATATCCTTCATGTTTTGAATACTACTAAATAACTCTTGGGTTCTATTTGTTGATAGATGTCCTTCAGGTTCTAGCTACTACTATAAAACTCTTAGTGTAAAAAGCACTTAAGGACATTCCCAAGCAAATAAATGCATTGAAACTCCATATTTAGACTAAGTGTTATATAAAAAAAATTATCACATGGACTTGGTCTCCACAATGGAGGGGTTTTAAGACTTGGCTCAGTATAAAAATTGAGGTGGACTATAATGACAACTTAAGAGGTAAATACCAAGATAATAGTAAGCTATAATGAGACTGGAAACCAAAAAAATGGGTATCATGATTGTAGAGTAATTAAGGCATGTTTTGAAAGTAATAACAAATATAGACTTTACTAGAAAGTACTCATGAGTATTTTGGAACAAAATAAACATGTCTATGAACTTATAATCTTTGGATAAGATAACATATGGGACTTAAACAAATTTAATATAGGAAAATAAGGGAATGGATAGAGGATAATATTTGATATTTTCATTGAACTAGTGTGTGCATGTGAGTTCATTGTGAAACCTAAAAGGACTTAGCACTACAAATTCAATCATTAGGCTAGTGAATTATACCTTAAGAATGCTTGTAGGGACATTACTTTGATTCTATCAAGGTGTTTATACTGCTAATGGAGATGTCTCTAACCCTACTCAAGGCCTTACTCTACTACCAATTGGGCATCCATAGCTCTAATAGAGGTTGTCTGAATCACCTAAAAATTAGTTTTTCATCAAATTGACTTTATTTTATTTTCTCTTTTCTTTTTCTTTAATTTTTTTATCTCTTCAATTCTAGGTTGGGGACCACCATACAAAACAAAAGGTATAATTATATATATTTTACATTATATCTCAACCATATTAATTCATTTAAACATACCCAAAAAAATTTAAAAATTAAATTTTATGCATAGTTTCGAGAGTATATATTTAGAAACTAAATAGTTTAGCCAAACATGACCCGACATGTATAAATTAGGAACACATCTAACAACCCAAAGTTTAGAATCTAAACCCAGAAACATAATCTTAAGCTAAAAATTACTGAGATTAATTAAGCACCCTAATATCATTATGGTTACATTCATACATACATTTTTTCCTTTATACAATAATCAATAAGATACCCACAAGGTCAAAAATAAGTGGGCCTCGACCAAAAAGGGGACAAATGACAAGGCTAGGCCAATGGTGAAAAGAAAGAAATTTAACCTAAACTAATAAAAAAACAAGGAAACAAAATAAAAAATGAAATATAAATGATCTATAGCACCTTATTAGGCTAATTCAAGCCTATAAATAGTGCTTGAAGAAATTGCCATTAACAGGAAACATTCACTAGTTAAACACCTGAGATAGAACATATTCATGTTCCATATTTTAGAAGCTTTGGTAGGGATCATATCCATAGGGAAACTTGTATCTATGATTATTTTCCTTTTTTATTAATGTACACTATCCCAAAGATTTTTATCTACAATGTTTTGATTTGAAATAATTAAATCTACACTATTAAATTTAGCAATGCAATTATGCTTAATTCATAAAAAGTAATTGGGATAGGGTTTGAAAAATAACTCTACCCATATATTGCATTGTGATGAGGGATAAGGGCGAGCATAAAAACATACCAAAGAGATTTACATACCCAACCTGGTTGAGATATGTTATTCATGGAAGCCAATCAATAAATCAGTTTTTTGTTGTTCCCTTTTTGTTTTGAATGTTATGTTAGCATCATTCTTGTAATTTTCACCATCTATAAGCCATTGGCTTGGTTATTCCCATAATAAGGACCATCTATTTTTTATCATTGATGGCTAAAGTATGCTATAAGATACACTAGATCAAGTTAATTTTACCTATATATTACGTTGGCTTCACTCCTTTGTTTAAGTCACCATGCTCATGATTACTTATTTCTATTTTGATTACCTCTACTAATACGAGGAATAACAAAATACTATAAAAAAATCATTATAAGATGATCTAAACTATATTATTTCTATAATGTGTGGGTGAAAACATGATTTTCATCTTCTTTACACCTATCATCAATAACGTATAAGTGTTTCTCTTTAGTGGTAAAAAACCTTGGGATTCATAATTCAGGACCACACCAACCAAATCATAAGTAAGGTTATTTTTGAGTGGGATATCTTCAATCTTTATTTCTATTATTTTTTATTCTTCATGTATAAATATAATTTCAACCTTTTTCTCTTTAGTTTATGTTATCTCCAATGATGATACTAGAGCTAAACTATTGTAAATGAGTTGTTGAGCCTCCATAATTAACTCTCAAAATGTAGTAACAAAAATAAATGATGGGTATGTTTCATATGCATAGAATTCATCTTCCTCATCTAACTTCTACATCTCCTATTTAATCTTTCAAATGAATAATAGGAATTTATGAGTTGGCTCCTTGTATGGGAAACTCATTGCTACTCATCATTTTGCCCATGAGCTTGACTGAAGTAAAAGGTAGTAAAATTTTATCATAAGACCTATCATTATCATTAATCTCTTGGAAAAATTCTTGCCTACTGAAGGGAACATTCTCAGTCAACATGACCGCTTCAACACTTATCTCATTTTAACATCCATAAAACCCAAATTTTCAACTTGGGAACACAATTCTATAGGTCAACCCATGTATTTCTTGTTAGGAATATCCTACTCCAAATGACACTTGATTATCAATATGACCAAAAGACATTTGATCACTAAAAAGTTTAAACAACCTAATTATTATATACTAAATTATCATAAAAACATGCATTAAAAGTGATAATAGGGTTATCATTCATCACAAGGAAGTACATTTGGTTATTATCTTGAGGAAATACCTGATTATATGACACAAATTGATCCATGAGCTTACTTCTAGGAAATAAAATCAAAGGATTTTTTGCATAAACACTCAAATGTCCTAATAAATAAAATGGGTCAACACCATATCCATGCAACATTGATTGTTGTTTAATGATGAATATTTATTGATAAGTCAACACCAGATATGTGAGAGCATATGGAGTTCTATGGATAAGCATAATAATTAAGGTATCGAATGTTTCTAGATAAATCTCTATAAAATCCACTTTCATTTATAGGAATAGGTCTTTCAACCTCTTGTATAACTGATGAAATCAAATGTTGAGCTTGTGGGCTCATTGGGATATTTATGAAATGTAGAAAATTGATAATGTAGGGAAATAAGATATGTGTTCACACTAAAATCATTAAGAAATGCATTTTAAAATGCATCCCATGAGGTGATATATCCATTTAATAACTTGAGGTACCAGTCATAATCAATCTCATCTAAAGAGTAAGCAAACAAATGATAGGTGATATCTTCATTCTAGATTTGAGTATATATGATGGAATCCTTGATTGTTTGAATGTGTTATTCAATCATTTCAATCCCACCATATGTACATTTAGGGAAAATTTATTGGGATTGTTAGGCAATTAATGAGTATGCCTTGAAACATTCATAGGTTATCCACCTCCACCAAGCCAAGAAAATGCCATGGGTGGGTTTAAATGTTTTATTTTTCTTGTTTTAATACCAAAAATATCTCATTCTAGGTAACACCTTTAAGATGTTAAAGTTTTATTTTTTTTGGTTTAATTTTTTCCTTTTAAAATTTCCATTTGTTCACCCTCCTAGTGCTAATCTATTGATGGGTCATTTGGTGCATGAACTTGGGTTGGATATTCACTACCCAACCCCTCTTGAAAAGAGATCTAGAAATATTCCCAAGGTTTATTTATACAAATTCTTGGTGGATTGGGTAACATAGTTGATCAATGCAAATGGTTCCAATATAAGGGACCTTTACTAGTTTTAAATTTAAGAATAGTTTCAAATTTAACAAGTATGGGAGAAATGCAATTTTTCATTCATTTTGTTTGTGTGGTTATAAAAAATATCAGATAGTCAAAATTTCAAAACTGTCATTTTGCTAAAACTACAAACTACCTTTTGGCCAAAACAAAATTCAACATTTTGAGATTTAAATAATGGGAAATCAATTAATTTCTATAATTTGTTTATTTTATACATTAAAATTTTTAGAAACAATAATAAACAAAGTGTGTATTTGAGACAAACATGTAGATTTAGATTGCATTCATACTCTAAACTAAGCCTTAGATTAATAGTTTGATAAAAAAAATTAAAATAAAAGAGGAAAAAAGAGAAAAAGCTTATGCAATGGAGCCAAATTTGAGTCATTTGATAAAATTCACCAATAAACTAATCCATTAGTATTCACACAACCATGAATGGATATTAGTTCCAGATTTTGGGGAATAAAACCAAATAGAAGACTAACACCACCACCGTATGCTTGCACAAACAATGAAATAAAATATCCATAGCTCGTATTAATAAAATATTTTCTTGAATAACATAAATAGGGTTTATAAAATCATCATTCATTTAAAAATTTGGTAGCTTAATAAAAGTTTTGTATAGAAGAAAGGGATAAATTACACTACAAAGCAATAAAAATGCATAAACAAAAGTGACTAGTCCACCATGTCTCTAATGGATGCAAAATGAGCCAACCCTTAGAATGGCCTTGGGCTCTCTATCTATATAAAATATTTTCAATGGAGGGAAATAATCTTCCCTCAAAAACTAGAAGTCACTTTAACTTGTATTCTCTTGTCTAATTTCCCCCCAAAATCTAAGTTCTTTTCACTTTAACCACTTCTGCACCTGTAAAACAAAAAATACATGTTTCTTTTTGGAATAAAAAAAGTTTTGAGTCATTTAAATGCACTTTATCAAAAAAAACCTTGTTTAGGATAAATAAAGAAAATATTTATTAGCATAACCGCCCAAAAACTTTATTATACCATGACGTTCATGCGAAAACCAACTTTTATGTGTTAGATGAATCATAAAATAAGGCTCTGGGTCAAAATCTATACTAAAAAAACTAACATGTTTCCTAGAAAAACTGCTTGGGAGACCTTAGGATATGGTTTATGACAAGAAAACTTAAGGTTTTGATTGATTATAGGCAGCCTTTAGGTTCTAGCTGGTATAAAATAGGCCTTCAGGTTCTAGATATTAATAAATACCCCTCAGTTTTAGCTATTAAAATATAACCCTCACATTACAACTACTACCAAATAGATTTTAGGTTTTGGATACTAACGAATACCTTTCAAGTTATAGTTGTTAAACATATCTAAGGTTTTGGCTATTTACAAAAAACCTTATTGTTTTAGCTACTGCTAAACAAATCTTAGTGTATAAGGCACTTAGTTACAATCCCAAGCAAATAAACACATCAAAAATCCATTTTGAGACTAAGTGTTATATATGAAATTTTATTACATGGACTTGGTATCCACAATGGAGGGGTTTTTGGGACACTGATTGGTATAAAAAATAAGTTGTCCTCAAAATAAAAATTGAGAGGGAGAGACCAAGCTGATATTAAGCTAGAATAAGACCATACCAAAATCAAAAAGAGGGGTGTACCATGATTCCAAAGGAATTAGTGTATGGTGTGCAAGTAACAATAAGATCTAAGGTATCTATGAATAAATTTATATATCTCAATGTTGTGAAATTTTTTGTTTCCCCTAAGTATCCACCTTAGATTATCATGAATAATTTTATTATTCTCATCACTATGTTTTTGCACATGATCATATCTATTCAAAATAAAAAGAAGAGGATCCATAGACATTCTTCCATTTGGTCCTTCAGCTTTGACATAAATATATTTTGATATGTAGTTTTATTCATATTTTGGAGGTGGAGATGTTAGCATGTGGCACCCATCTTCTTAGTGGGTATATCATATTGACTCATATGGGTAATTTTTGGTATTTATCATGTTGGGTGATAAACCAACCTTAATTGGGATTAGTGATATACCCATATATTACTATAAGATGATTTATATAAAGAGAGGAATTGTATTATCTAGGAATCAATAATAAATATTGTAATTATACTATATATAATAATAAGGAGGTTTGCCCCTCAAATAATCTTGTGATAGATTAGGAATAGTATATAGTGATTCCATACCTAAAGGTTATTTCTCAATATAATTCATATCAGGGCATTTGGCACACACATATCTTGTGTTGTGTAATATATATTTATTAAGAAACTGACATATAATATCATAACTATATATATATATATATATATATATATATATATATATATATATATAATATAGTTATGATATTATATGTGAGTTTCTTAATAATAACCTAGTGTATTTTTGGTAATGCCATTATAGCCCATGATAATTTTTGATGTGGCAGTCGGGTCTATTTTATATTATATAATACAACTGATAATATTTTTAGTAAATAAGTTGATCCCTGAACCATTTTCAACCTTAATTCTAAACGTTTTATGTGTATATTCCCATATGAATGTTTGTAAAAATAAATGTCTATTATAGGAGATAGATATATCATTTAGAATTTTACTATCATGAAAAAAGGATGAAGGAGGATCCATCTTCCATGTAACGATACTAACCACATCAATAAATATATCAAGTGGTTGAGCATTTGAAGTTAGTGGTGTTTCCCTTTGATATGTTCTATCTATAATATGGACACTTAATATTTTGGTTGAGTAATTTCATTTTAGAGAGGGTTAATAAATAATTTAAAGTTTTTCTTAATTTAAACTAATTAATTCAAATTTATTTTTTACTTCCACTTTAGTTTTTTTTTAATCAATGAGATCTTAAATCTTATGCTTCAATATAATGCATCTATTTGAAGAGTGCAATAGTAATCATAAAGTGATTTTGTTTTATAATACTTAGGCAATGGTTTTCAAGGATAAAATTATAAAATTGGAGGATAAATATTCATAATACACGCAATCAATCTTTTAAACATATATTTTTGAACTTTCACTTAACCTTTAAAAAAAATGTACTCCCTTTGTAGAGATAATAAGATTCTACTAGATAGTTGTTATATCAGATTGACCACATTTTTATCCTCATTATTAGATTGATATTCATATAGAAATCATATATAAATTATTTATATATTTTGAAATTAAAACACAATCATCTTAAATAAGAGAGCTCAAGTCTTGACAATCAAATATCATGAATGTAGTATTTACATCAAATATAATTGATTGTATATTTGATAAAATGATGGAATTATGGATATAAGAGATATAAATTTAGGACTAAGTTCATATTTTATGATTATTATAGGTGATAGGTTTAAGAAAGGTGATACAAAAATGTCTAATGTTCAATTCTACCTCATTGCTTCAAGTTCATAAGACTATTCTCTCAAAATTGAAAAATTATATATTATATTATGATATAAAATATCCCATTATGATGTGAGATATGAAATCAAGTATTAAATGTTTTATAGGGTTATGCTTTTATTTTTTCATATGTGAATTATAAACCCAAGCTTATCAATTAAATTGAAAGTGTTACTCACAACCTAATCATTTGTAATTGGTTGATGGGATACTTTAGTTTCTTGATAGATTACATAATAAATATTGTTTATAATACATCATAACATGATTTAAAAATTAATTTAAAAAATATATATTTAATTCCAAGTAATGGAACCAAAAAAATAACATGAGTTTGTATCCAAGGTATTGTGCCCCATTCTCAAGAAAATACTCTTGATGTTTTGTTTGATGTGCCTAAATGTGATAAATATTGGTAATGGATTAAATCCCATACCCTTATTAGATATGTTTTTGGATGTATACATGCATAGTCTATGTTCAAAAGTTGGGTTTAAGAACAATGTCATCCTTATGACATCAAGCTCATTAGGGTTCAAAAACTAACCAAGGGTTCCTTCGTCTTTAGGTTTGAAACCCCTAAACATTGTGCTACATATCAAAATAATAATCTTTATTATATTAAAATTTTGTTTCATATTTTCTCCCCCTAGACCGCAGATTCCATCATATTTTAAAATGCTAAGCTCAAGATCTAGTTTAGGTAGAGTTTTCTAGCTAATGTTTAATCTTTTGGCCATTTATGGAACAATTATTAAAACCATTATATCTAATGATTTTATTTGTAAATGATATAATTTACACTACTAGACTAAAAAATAAGATAATCTGCATGGAGATTGATGTCACATTAAACTCCATGAGACCAGTGACATCTAGATTGAATGGAAACACCTCACATGATGGGTGATTTATATAATTAACCTTCCCAACACCTATTTATAGTGTCAATTTTTGGATAAAAATTTCAAGGACTGTATACTCATATCCATCACAAATCCACTAGGAAATGCCATGGTCAAGCGAAATAGACCCTTCATGGGAGTTAAAGATGGATCAAAATTTGTGGGTTGATGAAATACCTAGCATAATTATAATAATAGGGCTCCTACCTCCATCCTTTTAGCATGGTCATAGTTTTATCAAACCCACTTCCATTTATCCAAACCCATGTGTAAGATTACCCTTTGAATCCTCAATAAATGCCTAAACTGGTTATGAAAAGTACTTTGAAACCAATATGATTTTTGAAACATAGTCTAGTATTTGACACAGTTTAGAGTTTTTTAATCATATGGATCGTTGACTTAGATGGTCCATATACTGTCTCTAAATCATAGGTAAATTCCTCTTTCTCATCATCATTAGGTAACGTGATGCTCATAGATCCCTTCTCTCGACAAAAATGCAAAGTATTTATGGCAGAGTGAGTTGTGGCTAATGTTTCTTATGTAATTTATTGCTACAGGTCAACAACAAAATTTTATGAATAACATTTTTGTGGTGTTTTAAGGCCATGCTAGATAAACTATGCCCCTCAATAGTTTCTAATGAATTATTACTCATAGAATTTCCATAGGTTAACTAACCTAACATGCGAGCACATGATTATGGCAAGTTTCATATTATTCAAATATGTACACTATTTTATTAAAATAAGTTAAATTTATATGTTTTACTTTCCAAATGTCACCCAAAACCATTTGGCTTGATGATACTTATCATATGTTTTTCCATGACAAGAGTGGACCCATATATCCATGCACTTTATATGTTATTCTATTTTAATGGGTAATCCCTAATGTTAGTTAATGTATATGCCTCTACCAATGTCATGGAAGAAGTGGTTCTCTGATAGTGGCTAATGGAAAAAATCCTAAATGTCAACTGAATAATCTATGTATATTTAAACATTGTGGTTTTTGAAGAGGATAAATTATTGGCTCTACCCATGAGGTGGTGTGATATAGAATTAGAGGATTAGTTCCATTTGTGAAACCTGGTATGTCTTTTCAACATTAATCATTGTCATAAAACCTATCCCCACTTTTTGGTTCACTTGGTCTAAATTTCACCAAGGAAATAATAGATTGCTTAAGAGAGTAGATAAATACCTATTTAAAGATGGGAAAATATTTTCCTTTTCATAGTGATTTTATAGGCCTATCAATTTGCTTTTATATGTTATTTTGTAAGGCAACTAGTAAATAAATTTTCATATTTAATTATTTTCTCCATTAGTTTAAACTTTCAACAATAATTTTAACTTAACACCTCACATGTGTAGTTTGAGTGAACCCTTACTAATATTTACAAGGGTTCTGGATTTAGTTCCTTCCCCAATGGTGTTTATAGTTGGAATGACTAGAATTAAATGGGGATTGTTCACACCACCACTTTCCTTAGGGTTTTGAAAAATAGTTACCCATGTTCAAGAAAAGGGCCAACATTATGCACATAAAGGCGTTTGATATAATTTCCCATGAACTTGAAAAATCCCCTCTAAATTAGAATATGTAAAATAAAAATTGAGTTAAGGTAAAACAATAAATCTATCATAGATCCATCAAGCTTGTGGTGCTCAAATATGGGCTCAAATCCACCGGTTGAATATTTGGAATATCTTTTTCAAGGAATAGTTTAATAGGTTAATAGATTGATAGTTCTTTGTACAATTAATAGTTATAAGGACGCTGTTATTTGTCTCAATGATCTTTTGTTAGGACCATTTTTTCCAAACTCCTTACTTATAATTATTGTCTTTAATAAAATATATAGATGTCTTTGATTGGAAATTTGTCCTTTGAGATAGTTGTAATAATCCAAAATGTATGAGAAGTAGTAGTTAGCTAGGATATAATTAGTATAAATAAGATCCCATCCAAGAATAAGATAATTAGTGCAAGGACATCCAGGAATTATATTATATTAAGCTTTATCAAATGAGTTTTGCCCCTTATTGTCATCAAAATTGAACTCTTCAAAACCTCATGATATTGACACCATTATGTATACCAAGTTGAAATTAAAAAAATCAATTTTTTATACTTAGGGAAATTTTAATGTTTCCTATAACTTCTAACACTTCAAAGGTTTCATAATTTTTAAAAAATAAATTACTCTCCAAATATATAAAATACCCACAATGTTTGAAAATAATTAATATGTCAAGATTTTGATTGAGTTTTTTATTTAGTGTCTTCAGGACTTTTTAGGGTTTCGAAGATCTCGAAGAAGTTCCCTAGGTACCCCAAGTACATGAAAACCCTAAAACTCCTAAAATCCTAGTTGAGCTATATAAAGATGTTACATTGAGCTACTGAAATAAAATTAATGATAAATATATGAATATGATCAATCAAACATGGATGAAAAATGAAATAAAAGGGCTAAAAATATTCCCAAGGTCTTAACTATGGGTTAATTCCAAAAATAATTAATTTGATGTCATAAATCTACTGAATAGATTTAAGGGTAATTCAAACACTTGGTATTTTTAATGGATGTGTCACTACATCAATATTATTTATGTGGGAAAAAATTATTGAATTTGGTGAGGCAATCAATGAGAATTTTCATGAGTAATGAATTGGACTTGAGCCAACCCAATCATTATATATGACATCCTACTTGGTTAAAAATTTGTTGATTTGATACAGTGACCAGGGTTAAACGTAGAAGGAAAAGATTTACCACAAAAATTTATTAACAATAAACTACGACAACTTACTCATGATAAACTTAAGAACCATTTCATAAGAGTTAGTGATGCTTTCACTATGTTGGTTGTAATAACTTTGGAGGGAAACATAAGTAAAACAATTTCAAATGAATTTGTTGCTATGATAAAGAAGTATTGAAGTTATTTCATCCAATTTCCCATATTCACACATATCATATTTATTTGGTTCTTAGGTCTCCCATATAAATTTTAAATATATGTAAGCAATAAAATCATTCTCATCAAACTTTTTATGTAATTAATCAAAGTCCACAAAAATTTCAATGAGAAACATGTAATACAAATTTAATTTCCTATTGGCCTAAGTTACTATATCTGAAAATCATCTTGAGATGCCTCTAATATTTAAAAATCCATGATTTATGTTCTAATGAGTTTTCATACAAAAATATTCCCCTTTGATAGTAATATTTTTTTCAAGGATGATATCAATCTTAGTTTTTATTAATTTCATAACTCAAATACTATTAGGAAGACTATGAAGATGAATTTGAGGTCAAAAAAGAGAGGCCATTAACGGATAACTGTGGATAAAATGAAAGCATTCATATTGGAATGGGTTACTAAGGGGATTATTGATGAGCGATCATACATGATTGATCCCATTTTTTAAAATATACATCATGTGCATTTTCCACTTATTAATTGGCCTATCAAATAATATTTTGATTTGAATGAGCACACCAAATTTATTTTATAAATATTGAGGGATTGGTTCAAGAATAAACTAGTTGAGTACACAACTAAAAGTAGTTTAAAGGGTTTTGTATATTCCAAAGGCTAGTATCAATCAAATCAACCTATATTACTCAATATTGTAGTTATAAAATATATTAAAAAAATCCCTTGGTTTATCAAAGCAATAAATAGGGGAAATGACAAACATCAAAATAAGAAGTTTATAGAGATAAATTGTGTCAATCTAGCTACAAAAATATGTCCAAAGCTTGTCACCAAGATAAATATAACTCCTTTTTCATCTTCTTTAAATGAATTTCCATTATATCATTCCATTTTGATTAATAATACTAAATAATAATTCCTTTCTTTTGATTCAAGTTTGCCACAAGAATCAATTACACCTTCTATTGGCCTAATGAAAACAACTCATTTGTCTTTTATAATAGTAATGAAAATGCCTCTTGTCTGCTCTTTTGACTCTAATAATCACATATTCTATCTTTTATTTCTATAATGTAAGTGAATCTTTCTTCTTTCATTGGTCCTCTACAACCTCATCCATCTCCTCATGTCTTCATTGGATCTCCACCCTCTAATCCATCTCCTCATGTCGCCATTCCATCTCCACCATGTGATCCATATTATCTTCATGTTTCACTTCTTTATCCACTTCCATATCCCACTCTTCCTCTATTTACATAAAAAAAAAATTCCCCCAAGGGATACCACAGATGTTTCTCACTGATCTCTGTATCTACTTAGATCATCTAAGGCTCAAGATACCCAAGTTGTCATTTATTTGAGTAGTTAATCCTTTTGTTGGGTTCATAAGATGACAAGTAAGAATTAGAAGAGTGGGGTGAAGTATATTTCTCTTTATTTTGATGTAATGTCTAACCTATTGTCAATCCCACCACCAAAAAGGGCCAAACCAACTTCAGTATTGTTATTTGAGCCGTCAAGCACATAATTTATTGAAATTTCCAATCCCACAACTGACAAAGATAAAGAAGTTATGACCCTTGTAGATTAAATATTGAGAATAATAGATATTGTGGAATCTACCCATGAATGGGATTTACATAATTCTCAAGCCACTGTAGTAAAATTAGTAAAAATTACATAATTACATAAGTAAACCCAATAACAACTAGAGAAACATGTATGAATACTTTGTGCATATATAAATACATTTTTGAGTTAAGATAGTGTTCCAATAAATTTTCTTCTAATATTTTTATAATTGATGATATTTACAAGAATGTTGTTGATAACATTCATAAGTATAACAATCATATAAGAGTAATGGGTAATTGGATTAAATATGGCCTAAAATTAATTTGATAAAATAAAAAGGTCTTATGTAAATTTATGATAACATAAAACCAAGTTCTTTGAGGAAATAAAATTAGTTTCGAAATAAACTGGAATACTGAAGAACATAGTTAGACATTAAGAGGACATGTCACATTATGAGGTAAAAATAATTATATCTAAACATATATTTAGTAAAGAGGATGATTATGGTTTTAATGTGTGGAATGAAAACTTAGTGTTATTGACGAATCCCAACTAGATTTTTATAAATACATATAACTTTATGATGAATTAATTACTAATATTTGTGATAATATCTAGACAATTCATTATGGTTTTTTATATCCTTTTTTTAGTTGTTGAAATAGAACAACAATTCCAAAAGATAATTATAAATAACTATTCAATGCAAACAACTTCAATTTAGAGGCCACAAATAAATTGAGTGATATGAATAGATCCCTCACTAAATTTAATATAAATCTTCCTAAATTATTCAATAAAAATGAGAAAATGAATGAAATAATCATTGCCTGGATAATAGATTATCAAATACAATCATTCCAAAAAAATAAGAGATTGGTGTGATAATCTAAAAATTTAGAGCCTTCAAACTAGAATCATCACAATTTGAGGATGAAGAGAATATGTTCTCTTCAAGACAACCAATAACACATTTTGATAAACCTTGTGTATCTTCTCTCTCTCTCTCTCTCTCTCACACACACACACACACACACACACACACACACAAACACACACACACACACCTTGATTTATCTCTCTTCCCTTTATATTTATCCATTCCACTAGCATGAAGGGAATATGTTTGCTTTAGGACAACCAATAACACATTTTTATAAACCTTCTCTCTCTCTCTCTCACACACACACACACACACACACACACACACACACACACACACACACACACACACACACACACACACACACACACACACACACACACACACACACACACACACACACACACACACACACACACACACACACACACACACACACACACACACACACACACGCGCGCGCGCGCGCACACACCTTGATTTATCTCTCTTCCCTTTATATTTATTCATTCCACTAGCATGAAGGGAATATGTTTGCTTTAGGACAACCAATAACACATTTTTATAAACCTTCTCTCTCTCTCTCTCTCTCTCACACACACACACACACACACACACACACACACACACACACACACACACACACACACACACAGACACACACAGACACACACACACACACACACACACACACACACAGACACACACGCGCGCGCGCGCGCACACACCTTGATTTATCTCTCTTCCCTTTATATTTATCCATTCCACTAGCATGAAGGGAATATGTTTGCTCTAGGACAACCAATAACACATTTTTATAAACCTTCTCTCTCTCTCTCTCTCTCACACACACACACACACACACACACACACACACACCTTGATTTATCTCTCTTCCCTTTATATTTATCCATTCCACTAGCATGAAGGGAATATGTTTGCTTTAGGATAACCAATAACACATTTTTATAAACCTTCTCTCTCTCTCTCTCTCTCTCTCTCTCTCTCACACACACACACACACACACACACACACACACACACCTTGATTTATCTCTCTTCCCTTTATATTTATCCATTCCACTAGCATGAAGGGAATATGTTTGCTTTAGGATAACCAATAACACATTTTTATAAACCTTCTCTCTCTCTCTCTCTCTCTCTCTCTCTCTCTCTCTCTCACACACACACACACACACACACACACACACACACACACACACACACACACCTTGATTTATCTCTCTTCCCTTTATATTTATCCATTCCACTAGCATGAAGGGAATATGTTTGCTTTAGGACAACCAATAACACATTTTTATAAACCTTCTCTCTCTCTCTCTCTCTCTCTCTCTCTCTCTCTCTCTCTCTCTCTCTCTCTCTCTCTCTCTCTCTCTCTCTCACACACACACACACACACACACACACACACACACACACACACACACACACACACACACACACACACACCTTGATTTATCTCTCTTCCCTTTATATTTATCCATTCCACTTTTACATAAAGTCATTGTAATGTATTTTTAATTAATGAAATATTTTAATAAGCAAATGAAGAAATAGAAGCCTTTTAAGCAAAAAAGACAATAATAGGAAGTTGTTAAGTGGTTTTTCACCTCTTAAGGTATAAATTTAGAGATCTTCATTATAATCAAAACTTTTTTACAATAATAGAATTTTTGTGAAGGAATAAAGAAGATAATTTTTAATTCTTTTTGCATACATAATTCAAGAAGATTTAATTAAACTTTGTGTCTGTGTTTCTTCTTGACAAATGATCAGTTTTTTTATGTTTAGCTTTCATTCAATATTTGTATATCTTCACCTTAAAATGACCAATGTTAAATTGTTTATTCTATTCACTACTTTCACTATTCATAAGTGATTAAAATTGTAATTGATTAATCATGTGTTTTATGTCTCTATTATCATTTTATCCACTTTATTTTTCTTTTAATCACTTTTATATCAAATATTCTTTATGTTTGTAAAACAAACCCCCACTATTGTTTTCATCATGTATAACTATAAATATTTAATTTTATACATTTTATTATTTTTAATAAAGGGAGATTCCCTTGTAAATAGAGGAGGCACTTCATGTCTTGTGTATTGATTAGGTAAAATCCCTATTTTTTATTCTTTACAAAATATTCTGCCAACACCCCTTCAAGAGGCTTGCAATATTATAATGTAATTTTTATCCCTTTTTAATGAAATTTAGTCTTTTCTCATTTGTTTGTAATAGTATTCCAAGTATTTTCACCATTTTATAATCTATTATAATAAGTATCATAACATCTAGTATCATAGCTCTTTCTAGGGTAATGTTTTGCACAAGTTACATTAGTCTAGGATTCTCTACTTATGTCCGCTATATGCTCTCACCTTGCCCAATAAAGATATAAGTGATCAAAAAGTGATAACAAATTAGTGTTACTAAGTTTATTTCCCTATTTATTTTCTCTTCTCTCTTATTTCCTTCAGTCATAAATTATGTTCTGGTGATTTTAAAACTAACATTAAGATATCATTTTGGGATTAGTGGTTATTAGTTTTCACTGATTTCATGGAGTAAGGGGTTATGTCCTTGTAAATAACGCATTAGCCAATGCTCTATAAAAATTTATGATTTCACATAAATTTGGGTATATATGAATAACCCCTACCTATTTCATAGCCTATCCATCATAAGAATTCATCCATTTTTTTTGTAATGCATTGATAAGTGGTTAGTTGTGAGAAGTTACTTACATTGTACCTTAGAGATAGGACAATGGAATAAAAAATGGTTATTCATGATAGATAAAACTCTAAAATATTGAGATGACATTATTTTATGAAAGATATTTGTATATTTTTAGGCTCAAAGACCAAACAAACCTAGTAGTATCCTTCCATGTAACCCTAAAATTCCTATAGTCAGATATCCAATTTTGATCTCATAAAAACTGAAGTAACATTTAACAGTTTAAAAAAATCATATTTTACCATAGTAATTCAAATTATATAAGGGTTAGATTATTTTAGAATGGTTAGTTTTACTCATTGTAGTATACAAAAGGGATAAAATGGTTACTGTAACTCTTTGCAGTAGCCAACAATTACAAAATAATAATAATAAAAATTTTAAAAAAAAGGTAAAATACACCATTGTGATTTTATCTTCAAGATAATAATTTTAACATCTATTTCAAATTCCACATAAAATTATTTTTCACTTACAATCCTAAATTTTTTCACCCTTGTGAAAATTATACCATCTTGATCATCTATTCAAGTTGATCATTTTAACATATAACATCACTCAAAAAATTTCCACACCCTAGAATCCTCTATTTAATGGGTTTCACACATATGGGAAGCAAATACATAACACATAACATTGATGAACCTCGATCTATATTTGAATCTCAGCTTGACTCCTAACTTCCTGAGTTGAACAAGTGACTACATGGTATTAATGCCAAAAATACTATACTCTCCAACATAATTGATGGTGACTAGAATTATGAAGGTGTATTTCTATCTTGAACCACATATTGTGGCCCTAAATTTAAATTTACAAAATATGATGGTATAAAACTAACAAAATGTATTTACCATGCTAAATAATATTTCAGTTTGCACAATACATTAGAGGTGGACAAAGTACCCCTCACATAATTTTACTTGGAGAAGAAGTTGTCTAGTGTAACAAAGGTGTTAAAAAATCATACAAGACCCACTTGGGATGATTTTTTCAACATTTTTTTGGTTCACTATGGTCCTTGTTAGTATCATGATTTAATTATGTCCATAACCAAATGATGTCAAATTGGAGTAGTTTGTGAGTATTAAGTTGAACTTGAAAACTTTTCCAACCAAACCAGATGTTCAAATGATGAATTTTAAACATTTGTTTCATTAGTAGACTCAAATATATAATTTGAGTTAAGGTCAAGATTTTTAATGATGGAAGAGCATCCAAGGGGTAAAACAATCTTATATAATTTTGAAGAGTTCTAGTTTTCACATACACAAGTGGAGAAGTGTAACTAACCTAAACCTGACTTAATACTGAGACAATGAGAGAATGATTAGTGCCATATAAGGGTTGATACATTTTTGAGATGTAAGTCAAAGTGCATGTGTGTGAATACCTATAAACATACAAAACATATTAGAAGTTGATTAAGGGTCAATGAGTTTGACTAGGGGGACATGTCATCAATGTTTATCAAACTATGTTAGCACCAATGAAAAAAACCTACAATTAAATTTTAACCACTAATAGGTAGCATTTAGGTGTCCAAATTGGATTTGAAGATACATCTAACCTTAGCTAACATAAATTAATTAAGGTAGTTGGTTCAAATGGTAAGAATTAGATCTTAAATTATCTTCCAAAAGGGTTATAAATAGGAGGTCAAAAATCCATTCCAAAAAGCTAATGGGTCAATAAGGACACTATAATTAAATAGGGACACTGAGGGGGAACCTAAGATTACTCTTTTCACTAAGTAAGAGAATTGAGTGAATAGGAGCAAAGTTTCCAAGAACAATCTCCTTGTACTCATATTGTAGCTCCTTGTGATAAGACCTTAGGCAATCTATTTAATTAATACTAGGAAAGATGTTCTCAAGATCTTTTTCCTATGTGTGAATATTTGAGTGAGAGAGGTTAGACTCCTTAACTACATGGACCAACTTCCCTTCATTAAAAAATTTATCCTCGATACTACATCAAGTGGTATCAAAACATAAGGTTTTGAACCCTATCAGGTGTGGAATAAGTCTTTCAAAGGATTAAGAGTATAAAATTTGTGACAATAGTGCATAATATTACAATAGAATTTCCACAAAGGAGAGATATTAATATAATGACTTTAACTATTATATTGGGCAGCTGACTAGAGGAAGTCTTACATAAGTTACAAGTCATGTGAAAGCATTTGGTTATTATTGAGAGGACAAAAAATGAGGGTTCATTATGAGGAGTGATGAGAGTGATGATTAGAATTTAATAAAGTTAGAAGATTTAAATGTGTTATAGGAAAATGTGGAAAGGATGTTATAGAACAATGTGAAGATGGCAAAGAGAGTCTCTTGAGGGCCATATCTCACATTGGTAAGGGTAATAAGGTAGATTTACCTTATTTTTCAATAAGTTTAAATCCTAAAGAACTTTTAGATTAGATCAATGATGTGGAATAATATTCTAGGTACAAAGATATAATACCTCCAATGCATCAATACAATGAGACTAGGTTTAAGGGGTATGCATCGTTATGGTATAAATAAATCTAAAATGAGTAGCATTAGAATAGGACATGCTAAGATAATATGCTAAAACAAAATTGTTATCAAGATGAAAGTAAAATTATTTCATGGAGACTATCAAATGGATATTTTTATTATGTTTTAAAAATGTTTACTCTATTTGAATTCAATTTATTAGTTTGACTATAAATAAACTACAAACAATAATATATAATAAAATACAATGAAATATAATATAATTCTAAAATATTTTGATGGGATATATAATAATTTATAGTGAAAATGATATACTTAACCTATTTTGGATATTTTCATAAATTGAGAAGTTGATTCTATATTAGAAATTGAATGATATAATCTAGTGACTATGTAGCTATCGAAAGCATAACATCAAAATATACAATGATAGGTGCATATATGGTGGACCAAGTCACAGTGCATCATTGTCATTTAGTGTGACTTTATCTATGTTGATTACACACTAGATTTAAAATTTTTGGTTGGTTGACCTCCATCTAAATATTTTATAAATTTTGTGCAGGCCCTATTTAGATGTGTGGATAACCTGTAAAATAAAAACCCTAATTCATGAACATACACCCAATGGACATTAAATTAAAGAGGGTATTTAGGGTAATATTAATAGCCACATTATCCTCAAAAACCCCTATGTAAATAATCATTACCTACATAATCCAAGTGGACCTCCGGTCGATATTGTTTTGCCCCTAGTTATGTGTGTGAAATCATGGATGTAAGACTATATGCTCCTTATCCTATGAATAAACTTGGAACAAGAAATGAAAATGACATATTAAACATTACAATATGTATATAAATTTTGTATAGCTTTTGAATATTGAGAGTAAGTATGTTTACCTTTGTAAGACATATGTTTATATAGACCATTGTGTTTTCAATTTATGGACTTATTGATGTTTGGAGGGTTAGACTCAAAATAACTAATGGTCATAAAAGGACCATTACCCATATATAAATTAAAAATATTTCTACAAGTTATAATGGGATGAGTCTACAATAGAGGATAGGTACACATTGCACTCATGTCCAAGTAATGCAAACTTGTCAAAAAGGCACAAGTTGAACATAGAAAGACATAAACATAAAGTAGGGATCCCAAGGATAAAAATATTATAATACATAATAGTGACATACCTATATTTTTAGAATACAATAAGAGAAATAAGAAAAATACCTGAGACACAACATTTTAACCAGCCATTCATTAGTCAACAATGATTCAAATAGACAAAGTTATGTATAAGTGTGTATTTTGATTAAGATTGTGTCAAATTTGAGTGTCTACATTTAACTCCCCCACCCACCCTTTATTATATTAAGGGAATAAATTGAATATATTATATTAAAGGATAAATAAAATTTCCAAGTGTGAAAACATAGTTTGTCTTCATAGGTTGTGGTAGATGCCTTGGGTGACTAACTAACCCAAGTAATCATAGGGTGATTTAAATTTATTTTGCCTCTTGGCTAAGAAAAAATCCAATTTTAAAAGTGGTAAGAGGTTGAGTCTATAGGTCATTAGGTTTTATTAAACCATAACCATACCTAATCACAAATACTAAGAATGATCAAGTATTGATTAGTGAAGCTCTTGATTTGATTAATTGATATGGTTTCACATGTGGGGAGTGCTCTAAATTAAAATAAAGTGTTCACCGTCAAGCGTCACTATACTCAAATATGAAAATAAAAAGAGGAAACCAATATATGGTTCACTAAAGTGAGAAAAGAGGGAACATGTACATGGTTCACTAAAGTGAAAACAAGATGTGTAATGTCACTAAGATAAAATGTAACCCACATGCTAAAGGTTAATCACATTAATATAGATGAATCTAGAATTGAAATTTAAATATTTAAAATTTAATTATTTGAGAAATTATGATGATTTTTATTTTGATTTTTTTTAAAAGAGAGAACATGAACTAGGTTTATGCCCCTCTACAACTTCTACTGTGATTTGTATGATATAGTAAAGAGGGAGAATATGAACCAGTTCATGCTGTTATGATTTGTAATACACTATTTTATTAAGCATGTTTGATTTTTTAGACAAAGTAATTATGAAAAGGGAGCCATATGCTCCTAGTATTATGCAAAGTTTGATTTGTTGTGCATGTTACTTTTTTGTAAGTATCATCTTGTGTATGACAATATAAATTATTCTGATATATTGATATGTCACCATCCCCATTTTGAGGTTAGGGGTGAAAGTAATGAGATATGTGCCTTAAAAGGAGAGAGTGAACCACCTAAGAATATTTAGATTAATAATATTTTATATTATTAAGAATTTGGAAACTAATAAAAATATATTAAAATTGAAATAATGTGTGATATTATAATGTTAAGATTCTCATGAATCTAATGGTATGCAATTTGGATATTTATCATGAGAGATATCGCTAATTAAATTTTGGGTAGTGAACAATTAGAGGGGGTACCCAATCAATTATATGGCACCCTAGGTTAATATTTTTTGAATATATACAACTTTGAAAAAGATTGAATTTTAATTTTATTTTAACCAAAGAGTAGTTTTTCAAAAATTTGAGTGAAAATAGTTTAAAATGCCTCAGATAAGAGCCCAACTTCCAACACAGTTTGAGTGATTTTAAGCTATAACATAGACTAACTATGAGCTGATATTGGTGTGTAATGAACCCTTAAAAAATGTTGGTTTTGGATATTATGTAAATTTTTTATTTTTATTCATTTTATTTTATTTTGTGTCATTATTCATTCTTGAGCGACCCTAATTGGGGTCATCCATACCTACCCAAACTAGCATAGACTTTTCCATGGAGGAGACCCTATATTTCACTTTTATCTATGCCATTATTTGTCATATCATAGACCTATCTGTTTGAGAATTGATTATTTTTTTTGACATGGATGAATTCTTGAGATATTTATGTTTGAAATGAACTTTTTGCTTTAGATTTATTTTAGAGCCTACACATTTCATTGAGGACATATTATGGATATGATTTATAGATTACTTGTTGGATAACAAGATACTAATTATGGAGAGAGCTTAGCTAAAATATGTGGGGTAGTTGGACCTTATGTCATATGACATGCATATGATAATTAATTTGGTAGAGTATTAGGATTCATAAACATCTACATTTTGGTTATTATTACGCTATATTATGCATGGTAAATTTTATGATTGCCCATAATTGGATTTTAGGTTGCCATCAAGACCAGAGTCAGTGTGGGTGATGCACATAAATATCTGAGAGGGAATAAATGTGGTGATGGTTATACCACAAGAGAATATACAATATTATTGTCTAATATTTTTGTGTCAATGCTTCTATAATTACAAACAGTATTATGTGAGTTATTAGCCACTTTTATTACTATTGATAGAGGTGGTGTTTTTATTTCATACCAGATGACTAATATATTTAGTAACATTGAGGAACATGACACTTAGTATTATTGGGGGAAAATTATGTTAATATAGTTGTATATATATTTACATAGGTTTACCGAAAATGGATATGTTACAGGCATGGGCTCATCCACATTATTACAGTGTTGGGAATATAAGCACTTAGCAGTGGTTAGACTAGTTGGGTTACCCTTTACTAGATGGACCCATCCTTAGATGTATGGTTGGAGATGGACTAGTACTAGTCGATTTAAATAGGTTAGCAAGATGGATTATCATTATATTTTATATTATTTGACATTAGTTAATACCATATGGTGGCCATATCAAGGTTATGAGAGATGACAAGAAGATGCCATGGAGTTAGGGTGTATTCAAGTTAGTTTTTGGCATCATGATCAATTTATAGGAGTATATGAGTGGTTTTAGTTTGATTATATGACATCATAATTTAGTATTATTCAAGGACTACCCTAAGAATTAATTGTAAGGGTATGATCATTGTGATCCCCAACATGTGTGGGGGAGCGATCTTAATTGGTAGAAATGGTGTTGGCTCCCTTACCCAAAGATGAGATAAATAAGGTTGTGAACATTCCAGATGTGGATGATCTTAGTTTTAATGATGAGTATAATCATTGGTGTAAAAATCATAGATGGCCATGTTTATTCCTAGTTGTGACCATAAGAACCCCAAAAACAACTCTAGTAGTAGCTCTAGCAGAAATAGGTGTAAGTATAAATATACCATGTGTTTTATTTGTTGACATATTATGATAAAAAAGAAAGAGATCTGATGATGTTATGTGTTGAATTATATATAGGTAATGATGAGTATTGGTCCCTAGTGATAAATGTTACTCTTAGTTCTTTAACTAGGCATATTCCTAATAATGTTATTCTCAAAGGTATTGTGGAATAAGATAACGTTTCAAGAGCACATGATCCATTATTTTATGTAGTGGGTAGGTAGAGCATATCCATGTGGAGTGATATGCATTGGTTATAGAGAGAGATAAGTTATGAGTGGAGTTGGTTCAGTGTCATATATCTCCATAGGCTAAATATTATGAGTTGAGTCAAAACATATTTTTAGAATATGTTTGCTTTCAAGAGGATTTTACCAAAATTAAGGAGAGTTTGGTCATTTATAAGGCTAAAGGAAGATCATAGTCTAGATCATAGGATGTGGAGGGTTATTCTACCTCTTGTTCACCCTTGAGTGATGATATGATAGGGATGAGGAGTATGCTTTAGCTATTGGCGGACAAGGGCTGATTTTAGACTAATGATTTTATATGAACACTTTTCTATATGTCATGTATATTTATTATAGTTTGTGTTATTATCATGATAGAAGTTTCAATCTTTTGTAATTGTTTATTTTCTTAGAATATTTGTCTAGTATATGGATATATAAATGCATCATATCGATTAAATGTTGGAATATTTATAATTGTATTATCTAATTTATCATGTAATGTATTATGTTCTACTTGTAAAACTTATGGTTTGTGAACCCCTACATGGGAGGGTGCATTAATATTTATATTTTGAGTCATTAATTGTGTGTATATTTAACGAAAATTAAGACTAATATGAATATTTGTATTTTTAATATGATTTGGCATTTTAAAAGGGTGTTTTTGAATGTTTGGATTTTGAAAATATTTTGAATTGTGTTATGTTTTTTTTTAAATGGAATTATTCATTTATTATCAAGTTAATTTATCATTTTTATAAGTACATATCAAACATTATCACAATGTAGTGCACTTGAGTTGGCCTAATGGTGAAGAACATGTGTTGTTAAAAGGGAGGTTACGGGTTCTAATCCTCAAGATGGTATGGTATGCACACCTTTTTGAAAAGTATCTACATGTAATGGACTAACCAGATTGGTGTTTAAGGCAATGGGAGTCAGCACATAGCTTGAAACCTATGTTCAATGTGATGAGGTAAGTCCATAGTCCATGGCCAAGGATATTATTCACCATTGGTTTAGACATTATAGTCACAAAAATGTTAGTACCTAATATTTAGGCTTGAAAAATACCCAAGCTAAGGCATATAACAATATGCATTTATTGAATTAGGGCAAGGGGGATCATATCTCAACCTGGGAAGATATGGGAGCCAAGGGTTTGGAAACCACAAGCTACCAAAACATAAAATATGGAGAGCCTCACTCCTACCATGACATAAAATGTAATGGTTTTTGGGATAGAGGAAGTGGTGATGACTTTCAAGTGGGTAGTTGATTGAAGTATTATTTTGGCAGTATTCTCCTTTCTATGCAAGACTTCACAAATATCATACCCTTTGAGAAGGATTTTTATGTTTAAAATCCCAATGTTGAGGCCATGATTGAAGATAAAGTCTGAACATATTGAGTTAGATGAGAGATTGTTATCAAGGGCCAAATTATCCTCAAAACCATCACAACTTTTAAGGGCACTAGTTTTCCACAGATGATAGCTAGGGTTTGTGATGGTGGTCGCTTGAAGATGGAAGGTGCTCAAATTGCAAAAAATGAGTTATCCAAACCTATGGTTATTCAATATGATGGTAAAATGTTTGACAAAATGATTGAATAGAAGAATCCAAAAATTGAGCAACCAAGGTACCAAATAATGCTGCACTCTTTTTCAAAAATAACAATTTTTTTTGGGTGAAAGGGATATATTTTATGATAGATTTAAAATAAAGGTTAGAGGCCTATTTAGCTATTTCAGTTGACTTTAAATGTTTAAAGGTTAAAGGTTATAGGGCAAGAACTTCAATTTTTTTTACCATTATCTTGCTATTCTTTAGGAAAATACTTGGTCATCTCGATGGCTTTAACATTACGATGAGGTATGGATGGGTTAAAAAAGCATCTAACCCCAAACTTGTGTCCTTAAAAGATGTAGTTAGAAATGCTAATTCTAATCTAATTTTGTCAAAATGTTATCCTCCTCCTCAAGCCTATATTGTTGATCAAGTGAAGGAGGTTCCTTCTGTGGAGATTTTTAATGGGGATGTGGATGGTTATTTTCATTCTCTAGTTAAGGATGCAATTATCTATAGATTTAATGGTATATGGCATTCTTCAACCACTTTATATAAATGGGTTCATGAGACATGGCCAACTCCATGTGAAATTTCTCTCTGTTCTATAGGTTTTTTTGTTGTCCACTTTTGTAATCATCAAGTTTATCAAAAATGTCTTTTGAAAGGTCCTCAGATTTGGGGTAATGTGGGATTTTTTTATCACTCCCTAGTTTCTAGATTTAGATCCTATCACTCTCTTAGTCACTAAGATGCCAATATGGGTTTGTCTCTATAATCTACCTACGCATTTTTGGCATTCTTATAAGGAAATAGCTAATATTTTGGGTTCATTTTTAAATAATGATCATGAGAGAGATGTGACAGGCTTGTGCACTTATGCCAGAATTTATCTAGAGATTGGTTTAAGTAAAGGGGTTCCATAAAAAGTCATTTAAAAATATGGAAAAGTTCAACATATTCAAGTTTTAAATTATGAGAATACCACCTTTAGATACCATAACTACAAATTACTAGGTTATCTTCATGTATTTTTTCCTCAAGGGGATTCAAAAGTGGTTAAAAAATGAAGAAACATATAAATAAAATAAATGGAGTGTGCCAGATCCATCGTTAGTGGCTGAAGACTATTTTGAAGATTAAGAAACTTAGGAAAATACAGATTTGGGAGATAGTAAGAGAGGAGAACAATATGCTTTTGATAAATAAGCAATGTCTAATGAAGGGGTAACAAAAATTGTTTAGAATTTTCCTTTGAATAAGTTGGTAGGGGGAGTGAAAAGAGGACATGAGTCTAAAAACTTAGACTCAGAAAAAGAATTATTTGAAAATATAAATTCATAATCTTAAAATCTAGACAAATAATTAGTTGTGTTAAACCCCAAGTAAGGAATGTGGCAGAAGGTAAAAAAGAAAAAAGGTAAAAAATGCAAGACAATTAATCATTTAGACTACTTTCGCACAAGTTGATGGCATTGTTTTTATACAAGTTTTTTGGTGGTAGATAGGTATGTTGTTCTTTAGCTTTTAGCCTTGTGGTTATTTTGTGTAATAGGTTCTTCTTGGCCATGGTGCTTTAGCCTGGTTTATTGTGTAATCTCTTTATTAATGTAAGGTAAAAGTCCCATAAAAATAAGTAATTATCCAAAAAACAATTATCATAATGTCAATTAATTCCATGGAAAGTAAAAAATGGTTTGCCTTTGATTCTATCCAAAATATGCAGAGGGTGGTAATAATTAGGGCATAAAGTAAGAAACTTTTTCTATAATAATGTAGGTAACATATCATGTGGATATGATTTGGGATAAAAATTTAAGGGTTCTATTTTTATTACATGTGTATGAGTTTTGTAATTATTTACTTTACAAAAATGTTGTTTGTATTTATATAAAACTTTGACTTGCTCAAGTTTAGATTCAACATTATAAACTAAAGTGTTAGAGTGTGTCTATTGATTAGTGCATATATTACAATCATTTGACTAGAATAATAATCAACAGATTTGGGTTTGTTAGGTTATTTAAGTAATGGAAGGTATTGCATATGATTTAGAATAGTGACAAGCCCTAATTCTTCTTCTAATGTTAAGGCCCCATAACAAAGAACTATAACTAACTCACAAGTGTTACAAAGTAACTTATTTTTTAATGGATAAATAATGCTTTGATAAAATATATATTATACTTATAGATTTGTGTGTTGGTAAATTAATTGATGCATAACATTTATAAATCTTAAGATATAGTCACATAGCTTTTCACAAGTAACCCTAGGTCCCTTATTTTGAATATGTTGAAATAAGAATGATTTTTCTAGCTCAATATAAGTTGATAAATATCTGATATGAAGAGATTCAAACCAAGCAAGTGCACATCCTTCTATAGTTTTAGGTTATAATTCTATCAATAAATTGTTAACATTATACCCACTCATGGACTACGAAAATATTTTAGGTGCAAGTAAGAGTCACCATTTCCATCAAATATGAAAAATGTGGGACTATGAAAGTTAGGAGATAAAGGTGAATAGAAGATATTAGATATAATAGGGTTTCCAAAAATGTTATTATAATAAACCCAAACATTATATTATTTATTTTCAAAGGATAAGTGTTATACTTTTATGAATCTCCTATGACATGCATGATGGAAATGGTCTCTTGAGGAGGAATATTGAGATTTTTATGAGGATATTTTAGGGATTGACTTACATAGTTAATTTTAGCCATAGATACACTAGTGAAAATGGGAGAAGTATGATCAAGAAGATATTATTCTCTAAATATGGTTGGTTTTGGAGATTCAGGAGATGTGACTTTAGGAGTACTAAAATCTTCTTGTGCACCTATGCTACATTGTAGAGGAGAATGAGAATCATCATTATAAGATGTATGTATCTTTGAATCTATGGGTTAAATATGATCATAATAACTATAGACATAATCATCATCATACTAATCCTCATCATAATCATTATAGTTGTGATGAGCATAAAGAATAGAAATAATAATATTCATGTATTCCATTATAGGTGGAAAGATGGGAAGAGGAGAACTATGATATGTGGGATCACTATTTATGGGATGTGATGAAAGAGAGAAATTATATGATCACAAGTAGGGTTATTTGTAATAATCCTCTTCCTTAGGAATTAATGATAATCTCAAATAAGGGAGAGAATATAAACAAGAAGAGTTTTTTATTTGTATGATAGTAGCTAAAATAGGGGTAGAAGAGAGGATCTCATCATCACTATAGACATATCCATCATCATACCCATCATCATCATAATCACTATAATGGTGAGATTGATCATTAAAAATAGGATGGGGGAGATATTCTTGGTTTCCAATATAGGTGAAGATTTTAAAATTAGAGCTAGGACATTTAGGGATACTAGCTATGGTATGTAAAGAAGAGATGTGCTATAGCCAATTTCAGTACCCCTCTTTTTTTTCTAAAAATTCCTGATATGATCATGTTTTGGCATATGATGACTTAATGTCATAGTATTTTAAATTTTTGGTAGGGATCAAATTATTTTCATTTGTTTAATCAATTATTTCTTTGCATATATTTGAATATGAAAACTTATTATGCTGAGTGATTTGAATATCATAACAGTATTTTAAAATTATTTGTATCATAATATTGATCAATTGTTATCAAATAATTTTGAATACATTAAAAATTGAAATATTTTTCATATTTAGATCTAAAAATCAATCAATACGAAGTTACAACTGTTATAAGATCTATTTATATCCGTTTGATTTTAGTGATATATTCCAATATATTTTGATTGCATCTCCTTGTTTTTCATCACTTAACCATATAATTTTATAACATATATTGATATGATTGTAACATTTCTAAATTTTCATAAATGTGGTATATTTCACATAAGCATGTCCAACGTACAAATTTTGTGATATTTTCATTGATAAGTGACTTCAAGGTTTCATGATCTTTATATTTATGCCATTGCAAGCTTTGGTAAGATGATAATAGATGTATAATTAGTGAGTTTTCTTGTATTTTCATAGGGTTCTAAGGCCATTAGACATACTTTGATTTATTGATTCATATTGTTTTAAATATTTGAATATTGCACATATATAAAAAGGTTATATTGCTTCAAAATTTTATTCAATGTATAGGTTATACATTTCATTCGAAGGTTGTAATGCTTTGAAGCATTGGTTTTCAAATAAATATTTAAACATATTTTGAGTTTAATGTAAGGGTCACAAATTGATTTGGTGGTGTGGTGATAAATCTTACTTTTAATGAACCCATCCTTGCCTCAATGGTGGTTCACAAATCGTAAAAAAATTGGTAGAGATTTTGGTAGTTTTATAAGTGATTGGCAATGATTTTAGTTTGGTTTTGGAAAACAAATATTTTTATAGAGGTTGTCATCCACTATTTTTGTGGACACATTACTTAAGTTACATTTATAAAAAGTTATAGAAACTGCCTTAACATTAAAATATTTGTTTTCTTGGCTCGCTCACCATTATTGTGAACTAGAAGAATAATCCAAGTGCTATAAGTATGAATATTGGGTTTGAGTGAAGTATTTTGGTTGTTTTTAGTCCCATTTTTGTTGCACATAATAGTGAGAGGTATGTAGTTGGTTATATTTTATTGTGAGATGCATTTTTAGTTGTTTACACCATGATAAAACTTATGTGTATAAATTTTACCTTCTTTTGGAAAGAGTTTGAATACAATTATTCAAAGAAGATATGTATTGCATGCATTAGTCTTTGTAAATAATGGTTGATATCTTATTATGATTGTGTTTCTTTTTTGTTAAAATGGAAGAAATATTTAGTTGTGACTATTGAAGTTCCGATGTGGTTTAAAATCAATCTTGAAGTCTTTATTTACATATCAAATTTATCCATTTGAGTATTATATTTCATGCATGATTATAAAGTCATCATTCTATAGGAAAGTCATGCATACATAGATAATTTCCTTTTTAAAGCCTACAAATTATTTCATGGACTTGATATTTTGATATGATTGTTGGATTCAATTGAAATTTGTTTACTTTTAAAAAGTGATATTGATATAGTTGATTTTTTAACCTACATACCAAAAATTAATGATGTATGTGTTTGTAGTCACCAGGGTAGAATATATATATATATATATATATATATATATATATATATATATATATATATATATATATATATATATGAAATAAAATGGCCAAATTATTTATTTTCCTTGAGCTGAAATCATTGAAATTTTATTGCATGAAGTAATAAAAAATTAATAAGTGAATGTTTTGAGATTATTTTGTCAAAAAGTGTCTTGCATGAACTTTAAATTATTAAAAAAAAGGTTGTTTTCTATTTTGAGATGGCACATGGTTGAAATTCCTCTCGTTGTCCCAAAAAATTCATAAAAATCACCTAAATAATTTTTCTTATGTTAAATTTGATGATTAAATGACTGTCAAAGTAGACCATAATTAACACAATATGACAGCCATTTGGAAGTCAATTTTAACATGGATTAAAACATACTAAGATGGATATTTCCACAAAATTGAAGATTGTTTAATTTTGAGATGAGACTTATCTTTCATATATTTCAGTCAATATATTTTGTGTGTGAAGCTATTATACGAATTAATTCATTTTCAAACATGGTTATACGTATATATTGAAGGCGGTGTTATTTTGGGATATTGAGATATGTGTATTTGAAAATTATTATTTTGATTGTGTGGTTTCCAAACTCATTTTCAACATAAATTTCATAAATAATTTGCATTTAGTTATAAATTTGATATACACTTGCAAAAAGTTCATTTTTACTAAAACCATTGCATAGATGTAAAGAAGTTGATATGTAGCAATATGTTTTCATAGTCAAAATTATTTGAACATTTTGAATTTTGAAATTATGTTGGTAGGGTTGAATTTTTTTTAGTGGGTGAATGGTTTGAAACATAATGTTGAACTCTTATTTAATAAAACAGTGAAATTATTAGTCATGCAGTTTCTTCATGATTTAATTTTGATCATTTGATATATATTTGAATAAATTCTACTTTATGGATTAAAATGTTAATAGCTTTAGATCATTAAATAGTATCATTTATGGATTATTTATTATATACATAGTTAAATAATTATCTAAATAAATGTCAAAGTAAGTCAAAGGGTCTCCACCCATTAGAAACTATTATTTGATCTATATTATTAACTTAATTTCTTGAAATTATTTTAAGTTAAATATATAAACTTAAGTTATAGAATTTATAACTTTAAAGTGAACAAATTATAAATTAATGCACCTTTTAAATTCAATTAACTTTATAACTCAACTTATTAAAGATAGTTGTAACTTGATTCATAACTATCTCAAGTATAGTTACTTTATAAGGAGATTGAAGACGAATAGAAAAGGAGAGAAAACACACAACTATTAAAAGTTTTTAAAGTTCTCAAAGTTTTCCATTTCTCTCTTTTTTAGTAAAAACATCTCTGAGACCGAGTAATCATTTACAGTTAGATCAAACAATGTTTTTTGATGACGAAGTAATCTACTTACATATTACAGGTATATCTAAATTTATTTATTTATTAATAACTAATTATATTAATATTTTTAAGTATTAATGAAATTGATGATTACAAATATATATTAATATGTGAATAACTTCATATAATTTACTTGAATAATGATGAATGGCTCACATTTTGTTATAGATTGTTAATCATCGATTGCATATTGATTCCCATTTAAAGATAATATTTGTAATCATATTTATTTTAAATTTTATCAATAAATTAATATTTTTCATACTCCTAAGTGAGTTCTTTTACAAGTCTTGAAATATTTATTTTTTGTTAAGTTAGTTTATATTTTATGTCTTAAATTAATTTGTTAATTTTCTTAGATAGTTTATTTAGTCTTATTTTCTATTTTATTATATTAACCTTTAGATTTATTTTATTTGTAGTTTTTTAATCCTTTAATTATTTTTATTATTGCCTTAAATTTAGCCTTTAACTTGATAAATTTTCTAACCTACTAAAAATAGTCTTAAATGTTAATTAGTTTTAACATCTAGATTATCTTTACGTCCATTTCTAGTGTTTAATGACTTTTCTTAGCTGTTTTAGATTATATTTGTGTTGTTATTGGTTAGTTTTTATTAGTTTGATTTCTTATTGTTTATCATACTTTGTTTGTGTTATGTTTCTTCTTTTCTTGTGTTTTATTTCATCCTTGCAGTGTGAACATGCATATGAGATATAAATTTTAAAAAAATCCAAGTAATATGTCCTTCAAGATATTACCTAGCCCATAGGATTTTATTTTTAAGATAGATAAAATGATAGTTTTATACCTAATTTGATATTGATTAATAGTACATTAAAGTAGTGATTAAGATATTTGATCAGAGCATTATTTATAAGTATCTTTCTTCTAGACATGATCAATAATAGTGTTATGTTTGATTGACTTTATAAAATGGTTATAATCTTGATTTATATTTATTATTAAACATATTAATATAAATAACTTAAAATACCATTTTACATGTCTTATTACTAATTCCCAGTCATAGGTTCCTTATGATTAAATTGGTATGATTTCATCTTGACCTTCATGATAGGTGAATTAATTGATTTTTTAATGCAACATTTTTCATGGTCAATAAATTTAGTGACTCTATTTGAAATATTTAAATCAATTTTATTTCTTAAACTATTATTTATTCTTGTACTTAGTGATTCACATTACCATAATTGGTCATCAATTTTCAATTCATAGTTCTCATATCTGGTAGTCTAGATTTTTATTTTAGTTTAATGACTATTTCTTGCTTGATTATGAAAAATATGGATGAGTTCATTTTATAATGGATTGATATCATAAAATTAATCAAAAATCAAGTATATCAAAATTTAACAACATTGTTTATGCTTTATTGGGAAGAAAATGAATCCATAGGGGAATATTTGTTGTGCTTTCTTTGGAAATTAAATGAAATCTCTATTTATTTCAGACCAAGTGGTGAAGTTTTATTCCTTTTATGGATGAATAATTAACCTAATATTTATACTAAAATTATTAATAAAATTAGTAATTTTGATTTTAGATTAGCCTTCAGATTTTCTCACATTGGAAGACAAAATCAAAAAAATTATAAACTTTGTTTGTTTGCTCGATCATAATATGTTCAAATGAAAAAAATTATTTGATCTAATGTTTGATTTTAAATGTTATTTCCCTAGATAATTTTCTATCTTTTTTGTATATGACAAATTCATGGCGTTGAATATTGAAAATGACTTTTAAAGATTATAATACATTTTTAGATTCTTCATTAGAATGTCTTGACTTAAAATAAAATCTTGATTTTTCATGAGATTCAAAATTACAACAATCTAATTCATTTGATCTTCCTAATAAATGATTTAACTCCTATTAATTTATTGATAATAAACTTTTATCAGACTAAACTATTGTCAATTTTCTTCCACATATGGATAATGGAGAGCTTGATTATGTTTTGAGGACTTCTAAAATAAAAAAATCCAATTTTACATAAGGAAATTTATTTGGGTTTAGAATCATAATACTTTCTCAACAAAAATAATTCTTCTCTTTATGACTTTATCCCTACTTATAAAATTCTCAAATCTAATTCAAAGTTTTCTGAATACTATCCTATCACTCTTAATTCAAAAGATCATGCTCAAGATGAAAGTTTTGATCTCTTTGATGTTGGATTAAGTTCTATAATATCATAAAATAATTTTGAATATTTTTATGTTACACATACAAAAATAAGTAATTAATTGACAATAAATGAAAATAAAATGTTTGATTTTTTCAAATTGTCTAGATCTAGATCATGATGCGGCATTAACAAGTGAGTATGACACATTTCATTATTCTTATTTTATAAAATAAAACTTTTAAGACTTGATAAATAATGTTGATTATTAATATTTCTGAATTTAAGACCTTCAAGAATTTGAAATAATAATTCATATTGAATATGTGAAACCTGAAAAATATTCAAAATTATTTAATAGAGATCAATCTAGAAGATACACTTGAAAAAAAAAATCATATTATTGATATAAATTATGTTTATCCTAACTTTAAAAATATTCATCGCTTTACAAATTGAATTAAGAACCTCTCATCTATAATACAAGAGCAAGGAATGGCTAAAAACACACGTATTGATTATTCAACTATTTTATTGTCATTTATTCAACAATATATGATGCATTTATCATATTGTATTGTTGAATTTAAATCTTATAGTTTGATGTATGATGAATATATTCATGCTATAATTAATTCTTTACGGTATAATTATAATGAAAGAGATCACTTTCCAGTTATTCTTATATTGTTCTTGTAGATTAAGTCTTATTTCTTTACTTTTGTTGTCTTTTGGCATTGGTTTACCCTTCATTTTATCTCATAATGGAATATTTTTTATGTCGATTAAATTGTTTCATTTATTTTTTCCTTTTGTATATATTTTTTCATTTTTGGTTTGATATTTTTTATTATTTCTTTACTTTCATTTTGGTCTATGTCTGGATATCTTGTTAGTAACTTTGATATTTTCATCAATATAACATAAAGATACAAGTTTATGCCATATCATTATAAGCATCTTATTATCAAATATTTTAATATTTTATAATAACAAGTACTAAATATTTATGTTTTGTGAATAATAATTTTATTTTCAGCATTTATATTCTAGGTTATGCATTGATTATTCGTCTACCCTAAATTTACTTGTTTTAACTTTCATATTCTTCATGTCATGCTAATTGAACACTTTATCACTTAATATCTTAATTTTAAAGGGTTTCATGCATATCTACTTAGAAAATGATTCACCTAGATCTCACTCCTAAGTCTATTGAAATTCACAATTTCATTTAAAACCAAATTTCACAAAGTGAAATTAGCTAGCAAGGTCATTAGTGTTATAACGAATTTCATTGCAACTCTTTTTTTTTGAAAATTATTGATATGATCACATTCTAACATATGTTGACTTAATGTAATAACATTCAAAATTGAAGGTAGGGGGCAACTTATTTTTATTTGTTTAAGCAAGAATTTCTTTGCGTATATTTAAATATGAAATTTTATTATGCTAAGTGATTTGAATACTTGTAACATTTTTTTAAAGATATCCATGGCATAATATTCATAAATTGTTAATAAATAATTTTGACTACATTCAAAATTATAATATTTTTGATATTTATCTCTGAAGTTCAATCTATATGTAGTTATAATTCTTATAAGATATATTTATCTACATTTGATTCTGGTAATGGATTCTAGTAGATTTTGATTGCATCTCCTTTTTTTGTCACTTAACCCTACAATTTTTTGACACATATTGATATGATTATAAAAATTATAATTTGTTGTACATGTGGTAGATTTCACATACGCATGTATGATGCATGAATTTTGTGATAATTGCATTTCTAAAGGACTTAAATGTTTCATGTTCTTGATAATGATGTCATTACAAGCTTTGGTAATATGATAACAAATGCATAATAGGTGAGTTATTTTTATTTGATTAGAGTTCAGAGGAATTATACATACTTTGATTTAATGATTCACATTATTTTTAATCTTTAAACATTGCACATATCTAAAAAGGTTATATTGTGCTAAAATTTAAATCAATGTATAGGTTATGCATTTGATTTGAAGGTTTTAATGCTTTTTAGCATTAGTTTTAAATGCAATGTCTAAACATCATTCAATTTTAATGCAAGGGTGACAAATTAATTTGGTGGTGTGGTTATAAATATTATTTTTAATGAACCTGTCCTTATCTCAATAATGGCATGAATGACAACAAAGTTGCTAGACATTTTAGTAGTTTTCTAACTGATTGGTGATGATTTTAGTTTGGTTTTGTAAAAGAGATATTGTGATAGAGGCTATCATCCATTATTTTGGTAGAAACTTCACATCAATTACATTGATGAGTACTTTTAATAACCACCTTGACTTAAAAATCTTTGTTTTATTGATTCACTCACCAATATTTTGAAGCATAAAGTGAAAGCCAAGATATGCAAGTTCATGGATTGGGTTTCGTCAAAGGATTTTGATTATTTTAAATCTCATTTCTAGTACATGTATCACTGATAGGTATGTAGTAGGTTATATTTTATTAATATATGTATTTTTAGTTATTTGCCCCATGATAAAACCTTTATGTATAAGTTTCTATTCTTTTTAAAAAAAATTGTGTACAGTTCTTGAAATAAGAGATCCATTTCACGTGTTAGTTTGTAAAACTAATGGTTGATATCTTGTCATGATTATGTTTCTTTTTCATTAAAATAGTAGAAAGAGTCAGTCATGACTATTGAACTTTCTATGTGCTTTGAAAATAGTTTTGAAGTGTTTATTTGCATATCAATGTTATTATTTTAAATATTATCTTTCATACATGATTATAAAGTCATCATCCTACAAAAATTTGTGCATGTGTACATAATTTTATTTTTTAAATCCTATATATTATTTCATGAACTTGATATTTTGATATGATTGTTAGATTAAGTTGAAAGTTGTTTTATTTCAGAAAGGGTTATCAATATAGATTATTTTTGAACCTACATACGATAAATTTTTTATGCATGTGTTTGTAGCCATTTAGGGAAAATATATCTAATTTTGTACAAAATAAAATAGAAAAAATAGTTTTCTTTGAGATTGACTGGTTGAAATTCTATTTCATGAAGTACTATAAAAGTAATAAGTGAGTGTTTTGACATTATTTTATCAAAAATGTCTTGCATTAACTTTACATTATGAAACCAAATGGTTATTTTTCTATTTTGAGATGGCATACATTTGAAATTCCTCTCATCATGCCCAAAAAACCCATTTTTATCACCTAGATATTTTTTGTGTGTTGAATTTGATGATCAAACGATCATCATAGTAGACCAAAAATAACACTGTGTGATGGCAATTTAGATGTAAATTTTAACCTAAGATAAAAACATACCAAAATGATGATTTTTACAAAAGTGAAGGTTGTTTTATTTTGATATGGGATTCATATTTCATATTATTCATTCCAAATACTTTTTGTGTAAATGTGTTACGCTATGGGTATGCCCATATAATTAAGGTAGCTTTATGATATTTAGATATGTGCATCTAAGAAATATGGCTTTGACTGTGTGGTTTTCGAACTCAATTTTTACATAAAGTGCATGAGGAATTTATATTTAGTTATAAAGTTGAAATACACTTACAAAGAATTTGTTTCGATTAAAATTTGTGCCAGGACATAAAATAATTGATATGTGGTAGTATGTTTTCAAAATCAAATTTATTTGAATATTGTAAATTTAGAAAGTATGTAACATTGTTCATATTTTTGGTCAGTGGGTGAATGATTTGAAACAAAATGTTGAATTATTTTTTAATAAAATAGTGAAATCAATATTCACGTGGTTTCTTTATGCTTTATTTTTTATAATTCAATATATTTGGATAAATGTTACTTTATGGATTATAATGTTAAGAGGTTTAAATCATTAAACACAAGAATTTATGGATTATTTATTATATGCATAATTAGATAATTGTCTAAATAAATGACAATGCAAGTCAAAGGACCCACACCTGTTAAAAATTGTTATTTGGTCTATATTATAAATTTAATCTTATGAACTTATTTTAAGTTAAATATATAAACTTAATTTGTAAAGTATATAACTTATAAAGTGAAAAAATAATAAAGTAATTGACTTTTTAAATTCAATTAATTTTATAACTACAACTTGTTGGTTGAATATTTTTTTGATCAACGTACTGATAAACGAAATAGGTCTGATCGGCCAAAGTAGGAAGATTGGTCATCCAAATGTGTAGGTTTACCACATCAAAAGGGGGACTAATCTCTCCTCTCATCAAGGGGAGGTTCCCTATATATATATATATATATATATATAAAAATAGAAAATAATACTCAAGAGTAGGATAAACCATCCATCTCTTTTTCTTTAAAGATGATGCATGCAAATCAAAGGAAAAATCTCAAGGGAAATGACAAAAAGCACTCCTCTTCCTTAAGAAGTACCATTCAACAAACCACAAGAATCTATATATATAATAATACTCAAGAGTAGGATAAACCATCCATCTCTCTTTCTTTAGAGATGACGCGTGCAAATCAAAGGAAAAATCTCAAGGGAAATAATAAAAAGCACTCCTCTTCTTTAAGAAGTACCATTCAACAAACCACAAGAATCTCCCTGGTAGCAATTACTAAATGTAACCGAGGTTGTAGTAACTAACAAATTGAGATGTAGCACAAAGTCTCCACCTAAATTGCCCAAGAGTGAGATACAAAGGACAATGAGGGCACAAAGTCATCCCAAGGTCCTTTACATAGAAAAAAACAAGAAAACACACTAAAGGCAATTATGGGGGAACAAAGTCTCTCCACAGTTGACTTCAGGACACCTTCCTGACTACTTTCACTAATTCTACTTGTTGAATTAAAGGAACAAAAAATATATTAAGGAAAAAGACATAAGAACAGTTTCCCTAACAATAAAGATATCATAGCACAAAGTCTGAAAAGTCACTTGCTTAATTATTCCAATAACAAAATATGATCAACAATCTAAGCTCAAAGTCTCATTAATGCCTTCCAATTTGGGTAGAGTTTTGTTTCTGATTGTCAGAGAGTCATCCCTAGTCATCCCTTTAAAATAACAAGAGAGTCCCTTATATAGCCTCTTCAAGAAGGACTTGGAAATAGTAACACATCATGTTGCATTGAATTTTGTTAAGAAGACATGCTAGAATTTACGGACATTTACCCATTTGTTTTTCTCAATGTAGAGAAATAGGTCACGCTATTGAAAGTTTGCATCATTCAATGTCCACCTGGCGATTTGCTTCTAGAAAAATATCTAATGTGTAAATGTTTTTGATCCTTCCTCCTCATTCCTTCTTTTCTGGTTAATTAAATCAGGTCCTTGATTCAATTCGATGTTCTATTCCTTAGTCGCTCCCTGTTGGTCTTGGCCTTAAAGCCTTTGAATGCATTTAGGTCTGTAGATTTAAACTTATAAGGATCAATAGCTATTTCATTATCGCAACTATGACGTCTGTGCGTACATCACTTTCCTCAACAATTCCTTTGGATTTTTCATTTTATTTTTCCCAGAGGGGACTTGCCCTTTGGGCCTTGAGAAATGATCCACTTTGGGTCAAGAAGAGCCCCCCTACAAGGGTATCTGCCCTTTGAGCTATCTTTAGATGGCCTTCAGGCTTCTTTCTTCCAGTGGGTCACTAAGTACTTTGGCTCTTCTTTAAGGCTTTTCAAAATCAATGGCTATTTATGAACCTTGAAATTGACATTCACGCACCTGTCATTACGCTTGAATTTCCAATAGCTAGTTCATTATTCTTAAATTTGACGTCTTCAGGCACGTCACCCCTTGGACTTTCTTTGTCTTTCTCTTGATTCAGCCTTTTCTGCTACTTGCTTCCTTCAAATTTCTTGTTTTGCATCCTCTTGAAGGGAAGGTAACCCTTCGGCTTTGGGGAAGTGTCCTTTAATTTGGCTGCCGAGAGTCCCTTGCAAGGGTACATACCCTTTAGTGGCCTTTTGTCTTCGGCGTCCTTCAGAGATTTTTTGCAGACTTTTTTTGCAGACATTTTCCCACAAATAATTTTCCCATGGACAAAAAGTTTGCAAGAATTGTTTTGGCTAGATTTGTCTTTAGCCTTCAAAAATTCTTTTAGGGTTTTCTCTTGTAGCTTTCTCAAATTTCTTCAGACTTTTTGTCTGAAATAATTTGCTTCTTGCCTTGGTCTTTGCAAGAGTTTCATTTATAGCCTTTTTGAATTCCTTTGAACTTTTTGTCTAAAGGAATTCCTTCAGAAAAAATTCTGAAGAAATTATGCCTTTGCCTTTCAACTGCCTTAAACAAAATTTTGAAAGAACTTACCTTTGTAGCTTCCTTGAAAATGGCCCTTCTGAAGGGTGCTTTTGTCGACCAAGTTCCCTCTGTAAGGGCACTTGTCCTTCGAGAAGCTCTCTTGAACTTTTACATTGAACCACTCCTTTGAACCAAGCTTTGAACCAAGCTTTGAACCAAGCGTTGAACCATTGAGTGAACCGAAGCATTGAACTAACTGAATTGAACCAAGCCTTTGAACCAACTTTGGTTCAATGGTTCATCAGTTCATTCTCTTTGATTTGGATAAGTCTGTTTGATCCTCATTAAACTAAACGTGTTCAACCTATTGAACCTTGAACTCGAGTGGTTTAATGGTTCAAGCCTCAGAAACTTGTTCTTTTTATTGAACCTGATTGTAGAAGCCTTTGAACCTATTGAACTCTTTTGGTTGAGCCTTGTCATTGAACCAACTTTGAAATCACCCAAGTGTTGAGAGCTTGCTTCTTTCCTATAGATTCTATAAAAATCAACCTGTGAAGTCCATTGAACTTGGCCTGTAGAATCCATAGATTTTCTTTTCCTGCAGAGTCCATAGATTTCTCTTCTTGCTAAGTCCATAGATTCAAGCCTGCAGAGTCCATAGATATCTGAGAAGCTTGAAAAATGAGGAATTTGAATGCCTAGGAGAAATTTTGAAAAGGGAAGAGACAATTTTGGTTTGTAGGACCAAAATAGTTCAAATGTTGTTCCAAAAATGAGTGATATTTTTGGGGTACAATAGCTAGCTCTAGTTGGGGAACTTCTATCAATTGTAAAAAGAATTGAAGGGAGTAGAATCCAGAATTTTTAGTGTCTTCATGTGTACCATTGAGCTACAGAGTCATGTTACCCAGAAGTGAAAGGCATCAAAAATGAAAACAAACAAAAAAAGAATGAAATTAAAAACTATATAAATATACATATATACAGATGCAATGATATGATACTTCAAGAGTTGAAGTGTTTCAGATGCTGCCCATTGTGAGGGAAAGAAAAGAGTGTGCCATCTTGATATTTCAACATAAAGCTATTTTCACCATTGTGTTGATGAATTATAAATGGGCCTCTCCAAAGGGAGTCAAACTTTCCATGCATCCCCTTTGGTTCTCTCCTTTTGTCCCACAGTAGGACTTGATCCCCAATCTTGAAATCATGATTTTTAGCCTTCTGGTCAAAGAGTTTCTTTACCAGACTTTGATGAGCAGTAATTCAGTCCACCACCATGGTTCTCTGTTCATCCAGCTCAGTTAGGCACATGATTCTTTTATCAAGAGATCTTTTATATGTCTGATCTTTAATAGCCTTTGCCAATTTCAAGGCTGGCAATTCTAAGGTGATTGGTATTTCAGTATTGATACCATAAAGAAGTTGAAAAGGAGACATACCAATTGCCCTCTTTGGTGTGATTCTGTCTACCCATAGAGCATCAACCAATGCTTTATGCCATGTATTTTGATTGTCATTTGCTAGCTTCTTGATGATAGTTACCAGGTTCTTATTGCTTGATTTAGCTTGTTCATTCCCTTGTGGAAAATAATCAGAAGAGTGAGATAGTGTAATTCCATAATGGAAACAGAATTGTGTAATCTCCTAGGAGGTGAAATAAGCTTCATTGTCAGTAACAATTTTGGTTGGAAATCCAAACCTGGAAATGATATTCTCCTTGAGGAAATTGCATACAACTTCTGAAGTAGCCTGCTTAGTTGGGATTGCTTCTACCCACTTGGTGAAATAGTCAGTTACTGTAATGACATAATCATGTCCAGCACTTGAAGATGGCTTTATAGTCCTAATAAAATTAATCCCCCATTACTGGAAAGGTTCTTCTATGATCACTGGCTTGAAAGGCAGCGTAGCTAACTTGGGTCTTTCAACAAATTGCTAGCAGAGTTCACATTTTTTCACCCACTTATATGCATCTTGAAAAAGAGTTGGCTAGTAATACCTGGCTCGTAGAATTTTGTGAGCAGTTGTAGGAGTAGACAAATGTCCTCCACAGGCTAGATTGTGAAAAGATTTCAAAAGTTGGCTTTGTTGCTCTTTGTCTACACAACGAAGGAATACTCCATCTATGCTTCTCTTGTACAAGCTGTTATCCCAAAGGACAAAATTGGTAGATTTCAACTTGATAGTTCTTTTTTTATAAGACAAATGAGGAGGACATTCACCATAAGTAAGGAAATGAGTAATACCTGAATACCACTTATTGGTAGTGGAGACAAAAAGGACTGTTGGTTTGTCTTCCACTTCAGCTTCTTCATGCTATGTATCTTCTGGCCTATTATCAACAATTAATTGGCATAGGCCTTTTTCCCTGACCAACTTTGTTGGCTTGATGTCTCGATCAAACTCTTGGATATTTGAAATCTAATTACCTCTTTTTGTGCCAATCTCCTGTTGAGTTAATATGGACTTGACTGTGGTGTCAAGAACTAAGGTAGTAGTGTGTGAATTTAAGATATAGAAGTGGAAATATTTGACTACTTTCACTAATGCATAAGCATGCTTCTCTACATTTGAATATTTCATCTCCTAGGTTTTGAGAGGGAAACTCATGAAAGAAATAGGAGATTCCATACCTTCCTTGTCTTGTTGAACAAGAATGGCTGAAAGTGTGTGTTCAAAAGCATAGTTGTATATGATAAAATCTTTGTTGTAATTTGGACAATCCAAGGTAGGGGCGTGGGCAATGGCAGTCTTAATATCTTAAAATGCTGACTTGCCTTCTTTAGTCTAGCTGAAGGTGGTCTTCCCTTTCATCATGTTCATGATGTGTCTAGTCTTCTCAACAAATTTGGGGATGAACCTTCATAAGAAATTCATCTTTCCAAAGAAAGAGTGAACAACATTTTTACATGTAGGCAAACTAGGCTCTTGAATAGACTTGACTCTATTTGAGTCAATCTTTATGCCTTCTTTAGACATAATGTGTCCGAGGAGTTTCCCCTATGTTACTCTAAAAATAAACTTCTTGGGGTTCAAGGAAATACCATTCTAGCGGCAGCACTCTAACACTTATTATAAGTGGCGTACATGATCAAAATGGTGCTTTGAAAAGATGGTTAAGTCATCAAGGTATACCACTATGAACTTACTTATCTCCTCTTTGAAATCCAGGTCCATTGCTCTCTGAAAGGTGGCACTAGCATTTATCAAGCCAAAAGGCATTCTTCTATATGCAAATGTACCCCAAGGCATGGTGAATGCAATCTTGTGTTGGTATGCTTCAGCAACTTCAACTTGATTATAACTTGAGAAGCCATCCAACATTGATAACATCTCTGAACCTATCACTGTTTGAAGCACTTGATCCATAATTGGCAAAGGGTAATTATCTTTCAAAGATGACTGATTCAGATTCTTGAAATCTACACAAATATAAATTTTGCCATTCTTCTTTCTTATAAGCACTATATTTGCAACCCCTATGGAATGATGGATTGGGAAGATGATTCTAGCATTTAACATTTTTGTATCTCAGACAAAATAGTACCTGATATTTTTAGATTGTACTGTTTGGATTTTTGCTTATAGGGCATTGAGTCAACCTTGAGAGGAATGTCATGGTAGATTTCATCAGGTCTGAGAGACTTCAGGTCATCATAATAATATGCTAAGACATCCATGTATTGATGGAGTAAAGTGGTGAACTTGAATCTTTCTTCAGGGGTGCAACACTTACCAATGTTAACCATCTTGAGATTTTCTTTAGTATTTAGATTTACTTGATCGAATCCCTGAGAGAAACTTGAATCTGTTTATTGTTGTTTGATGAATCTATCATGCTTGTAAAATAGTTTCTCAAGAGAAACCAAGCCTTTGGGAATTTTATTTCCTTTTAGTTGTAAGAATTCTTCATTTATATCTGAACTAGATTCAGAGGCTGATTCATATTTTTGAGGTTCACTGCCTTCAAAACCTAGTTGTTCAAAATTGTCTTTTCATTCCAAAAAGGCAATGATTTGATAATCATCATTGAATACTTGTCAATAATCAGCATTGTCAAGAACACTTGGTCTATATATTAGCTCAATGGTATACTTGTCTTCTTTGAAATTTGAGTGAGGAACTAAAAGAGTTCTTGAAATAGCAAGTGCATCAGCTCTGTCATTAGATTCCCTGGGTATGGCAGAAATGTTGAAAGCATCAAAGCTTTCAATTTGGTCTCAAACTAGGTTAAGGTAGTGGCGTAATCTTTCATTCTTAGTTTGGTATAAGTTTCTCACTTATCAAACTACTAATTCAGCATCCCCTTTGGCATGAATAAAATTGATGCCTTTGTCTTGAGCAGCCTTCAATCCAAGCAACAGAGATTCATATTCAGTTGTATTGTTAGTGTTGCTAAATTGTAATTTGTAAGATGAAGGAAACATATCTCCTTGAGAAGATATCAACACAATCCCAGCTCCTGAACCAGTAGAGGAATAGCTACCATCGAATTCTAGAGTCCATATCTCATTAGATACTAATTTTTCATTAGAGAGGAAGGGTCCTTCTTCATTTGTATTATAACCTACTAGTTCTTCTGCTATTCTAGTTAAACTGATTTCTAGGTTGACACTTTCAAAAAATTTATCACGTGTTTCATGCACTTCATCTGTAGATAGGAAATAATTACCCATACCTAAAGATTCAAAAATAATTTGAGCTTCTGGGGTTGATGTTTGGGTGACCACATATTTTGCCTCTTTTTCAGGGAGAAACCTCTTCATTACACCTTGGAAAGGGATTCTTACCTCAGATAGGTCCATGCTTAGTTCTCCTCCCACGTCCTTGTATAAATTTTGTCCAAGTAAAATGCCATATGATGGTGGGACGTCAGCCACCAAGACAATCATCTTGATTCTCTTGTTTGGAAAGGCTGCAAATGCAAATTGGGCATCTTTGATTTGCCCCAGCAGTGGTACTTGCTTTTTCTCCATGGAGAAACATCTCCTAAATGTCTTGGTCAGTGTGAGACCTAGAGACTAAGCTACTTTAGTAGGCATGACATTGTCAGATGCGCCTGAGTCTATAATATAGTTACTCAGCTTGTGACCATTTATTAATAGGGAAACATAGAAAGGCTCTATTTTCCTAGAAGTAGCTGGAGGAGTAATGACAAGATTATTCAAAATGGGTGTGTTCTTTGGTGAATCAGGAGTTACTTTTTTAGCTTCTTGTCTTGCAGGGACAATTTGGTTCTCAACACATTAGACCAACTTATCCAATTGATCAGGATTGGATTGTAAATATTCAAATTTAGACATTTGTATTTTTGTCTTTTTGACATGATCGATTATGTCAAATGGCTGAATTGAGCTAGGTACAGAGGAAGGTACTTCAACCTTTTGGGTTTTAGGACGGATGGGAGGAGGGTTGGTTTGCAAAATTAATGTAGAAGGTGAAGGTGAAATTGATGTACTTCTCTTTTGGGTGATCATCAGATCCTTTGACTGGTAAGGTAGAGTGGTTCCATGCTTAGCAATTGTAATTGTTGGTTGAGGTTGCTCCTTTGTCTTCCCTTTATCATCTTGCTAGACTGATTAGTTCTTGGACCTGGTAAACACTGTATATAATCCATCAAAAACTTTTCCTTCACTTCTAAGTTCATCTTGGTAATTCAGGAAACTAATGTGGGATTTGTCAGTGGATTCTTCTTGATTTTCTACAAGGAGATCAGCATCATTTTCTTGATTCAATTTAGGCTGAAAAGAGAACTCTAATTCTGATTCAAGATATCCCATTGCTGAATTGATTGGAGGAGCTTCCAATGCAAGTTTTGTCTATGGAGGAGGAAGATGATTTTATTGCCCTTGATTCCTAACAACATTGACCTGATATGACTGATTTGGAAATGTCTTTCTTGGCATATCTCTGTATGAAGGAGTAGAAGACATTCTTTGCACCATTTGCTTTTTGAGAGCAAGCAACTCATTTGCCAACTTCTACACCAATGGATTTATGGTGCTTGTAGATGAATATTCAGAAGATGATGAAAGTCTATTTCTATTTGAATCTCTTCTCATTTTCCCTACTAAGATGAGGTCATCTTCTATTTTAGTGGCCAAATGTTGAGTTGCAGTAAGATCTATTTGACTAGCACGTCTCAAAATAAAACTTACTTTAGGTAACTAAGAATTAATGAAGAATCATTTGAGATTCTTAGCTATAGGTTGAAAAATTACATGAATTCTATTTCTCAATTTGTCAAACTTGGCTATGAAGCCCCTCAATTATTCATGAGGTTCATTCTTTATCTATGTAAGTTGAGCCAGAAGGGCATGTGCATCTTCTATAGGTTTGAATTTGGCTTCAAACTTAGCTTTGAGGGTATTCTAATCAATTATTGACTGAGCCTGTAGATGATAAAACCAATTTGTAGCAACACCTTGTAATGTTTCTACAAATATCCTGACTGCTACATCTTTAAATTTTACTCTAATTATGCCACAGAATATGTTGAAGGCTGTAATGTGTTCATTAAGATGAACTTTCCCATCACCATAGAATTTGGAGAAATTCTTCCTTGAACTACATGGAAGCTCATGTAGAGGTGGAGTAAGATTTAGAGGACCAAAAGCATTACCCCAAGGGCCTTGAACTACCATTATATGACTATGAAAAGGAGGAATAACAAATCTCGAAGGGGTAATTATTGGCAAAGCTTTATCAATAGTAGAAGTGGATACTTCATTTGGCAATGCAGATCTGACTTTAGTAGGAGGAAAGCTCTTGGTTCGTTAGAGGTGAGATGCTGAAGGAAAAAGATCAAAATTACTTTGTTTTACCAACTCGAATACAGGGTCAACAATACCTTTAGCCCTTTGGCTTTGTGTATACCTTGAATCTGCCAGATTATGAAACAAAAATGGAATAGAATTGACCTTGCTTTACTTTGAAGCTTGAGGCTTTAAACTATGCATTCTTTCCCAGTTAGTGTGGAGGTGAATGGTATCTATAATGGATATTGGTAGAGACTGATTTCATCTAAAACTTGAGGTTTCAGAATGCACATAACTATATCCCCAGTGGAGTCACCAAAAATTGTTGGTTGAATATTTTATCCATCAGCATACTAATAAATAAAATAGGTCTAATCAGCCAAAGTAGGAAGATTGGTCTTCTAAATGTGTAGCTTTACCACATCAAAAGGGGGACTAATCTCTCCTCTCATCAAGGGGAGGTTCCCTATATATATATATATATATACACACTCAAGAGTAGGATAAACCATCCATCTCTCTTTCTTCAGAGATGATGCATGCAAATCAAAGGAAAAATCCCAAGGGAAATGACAAAAAGCACTCCTATTCTTTTAGAAGTACCATTCAGCAAACCACAAGAATCTCCTTGGTAGCAATTGATAAACATAACCAAGGTTGTAGTAACCTACAAATTGAGATGTAGCACAAAGTATCCACCTGAATTGCCCAAGAGTGAGATACGAAGGACAATGAGGGCACAAAGTCATCTCAAGGTCCTTTACATAGAAACAAAAAAGAAAACACACTAAAGGTAATTATGGGGGCACAAATTCTCTCCACAGTTGACTTTAGGACACCTTCCTGACTACTTTCACTAATTCTGCTTGTTAAATTAAAGGAACATAAAATATATTAAGGAAAAAGACATAAGAACATTTTCCCCAACAACAAAGATATCACAACACAAATTTTGAAAAGTCACTTGCTTTCTTATTCCAATAACAAAATATGATCAACAATCTGAGCTCGAAGTCTCAGTAATGCCTTCCGATTTGGGCAGAGTTTTGTTTCTGATTGTCAGAGAGTCATCCCTTTACAATAACAAGAGAGTCCCTTATATATCCTCTTCAAGAAGGACTTGGGCATAGTAACACATCATGTTTTATTGAATTTTGTTAAGAAGACATGCTCAAATTTAGGGTCATTTACCCATTTGCTTTTCTCAATGTAGAAAAATGGGTCATGCTTTTAAAAGTTTGCATCTTTCAATGTCCACCTAGCAATCTACTTCTAGAAACATATCTGATGTGCAAATGTTTCTGATCCTTCCTCCTCATTCCTCCTTTTCTAGTTAATTGAATCAGGTCCTTAATCTAATTTGATGTTTTGTTCCTTAGTCGCTTCCTACTGGTCTTGGCCTTAAAGCTTTTGAATGCATTCAGGTCTGTAGATTTAAACTTATAGAGATCAACGACTATTTCATTGTCACAACTTTGACATCTTTGGGCACGTCACTTTCCTCAGCAATTCCTTCAGCTTTGTCATTTGAGCTTTCCTAGAGGGGACCTACCCTTCAGGCCTTGAGAAATGATCCACTTTGGGTTAGGAAGAGCCCCCTCACAAGGGTATCTGCCCTTCAGGTGGTCTTTAGATGGCCTTTGGGCTTCTTTCTTCTAGTGGGTCACTAAGTTCTTTGGCTCTTCTTTAAGGCTTTTCAAAATCAATGGCTATTTATGAACCTTGAAATTGACGTTCACACACCCATCACTACGCTTAAATTTCTAATGGCTAGTTCACCATTCTTGATTTCGATGTCTTTGAGTGCATCACACCTTGGAATTTCTTTGGCTTTATCTTGATTCAACCTTTTCTACTACTTGCTTCCTTCGAATTTCTTGTTTTGCATCCTCCCGAAGGGAAGGTGACCCTTCATCTTTAGGGAAGTGTCCTTTAATTTGGCTGCTGAGAGTCACCTACAAGGGCACCTACCCTTCCGGTCCTTCGATAACCTTTTGTCTTTGGAGTCCTTCAAAGCTTTTTTGTGGACATTTTTGGCAGACATTTTGCCACAAAAAATTTTCCTGCAGACAAAAAGTCTGCAAGAATTGCTTCAGCTGGCTTTGTCTTTGGCCTTCAAAAATTCTTTCGAGCTTTTCTCCTATGGCTTCCCCAAATTCCTTCAAATAGAAGTATGAAATAATTCACTTCTTGCCTTGGTCTTTGCAGGAGTTTCATTTGCAGCCTTTCCAAATTCCTTCATACTTTTTGTCTGAAGGAATTTCTTCAAACAAAAATTCCAAAGGAATTATGCCTTTGCCTTTCGACAGCCTGAAACAAAATTTTGAAAGAACTTACCTTTGCGGCTTCCTTGAAAATGACCCTTTCGAAGGGTGATTTTTTTGACCAAGTGCCCTCCACAAGGCACTTGTCCTTCGGGAGGCTCTCTTAAAATTTTGCATTGAGCCGCTCCTTTGAACCAACTATTGAATCAAGCTTTGAACCAAGCATTGAACCATTGAGTGAATTGAAGCATTGAACCAACTGAATTGAACCAAGCCTTTGAATCAACTTTGGTTCAATGGTTCATTGGTTCATTCTCTTTGATTTGGCTAAGTCCTTTTGATCCTCATTGAACCAAATGCTTGAACCTTAAACCCAAGTGGTTTAATGGTTCAACAGTTCAATGGTTCAAGCCTCAGAAACTTGTTCTTTTGATTGAACCTGCTTGTAGAAGCCTTTGAACCTATTGAACCATTAGTCCATTGAACCTGTTGAACTCTTTTGGTTGAACCTTGTCATTAAACCAATTTTGAAATCGCCCAAGTGTTGAGAGCTTGCTTCTTTCCTACAGAGTCCATAAAAATCAACCTGTGAAGTTTGTTGAACTTGGCCTGCAGAGTCCATAGATTTTCTTTTCCTGTAGAGTCCATAGATTTCTCTTCCTACTGAGTCCATAGATTCAAGCCTGCAGAGTTTATAGATTCAAGCCTACAAAGTCCATAGATTTTTGAGAAGCTTGGAAAATGAGGAATTTGAATGCCCATGACAAATTTTGAAAAGGGAAGAGACAATTTTGGTCTGTAGGACCAAAATAGTTCAAATATTGTTCCAAAAATGAGTGATATTTTTGGGGTACAACACAACTAACTAAAGTTAGTTGTAATTTGATTCAGAACTATCTAAATGAGAGTTACTTTATAAGGAAATTGAAGACACATAAAAAAAAGGAGAGAAAACATACATGTATCAAGAGTTCTTCATTTTTTCAATGTTTTTCATCTATCTCTAATTCAATGCAAATATCTTTAAGATCAAATAATCATTTAGAGATAGACCAAGCAATGCTTTCTCTAACGGTGAAGTAATCTGCTTGAATAACACATGAATATATAGGTTTTTTGATTTATTCATAACTAATTATCTAAAGGTTATCAAGTATTAATTTCATTTATGATTGTATATATGTTGTCATATGTGTATAATTTCATGTTATTTACATGAATAATGATGAGTACCTCATATTTTATAACATATTTTTAATCTATCAATTGTATATTGATTCTCATTTAAAAATAATATTTGTAGTCAAACTTATTTCAAGTTTTATAAATAAATTACTCTATTTAATAATCCTAATTCAATTCTTTTACAATTATCAGAATCTTTATGTTTTTGTTAAGTTAGTTTATCTTTTTTGTCTTAGATTAGTTTGTTAATTTTATTAGATAGTTTGGTTGTTTAGTGTTATTTTTTTGTTTTATTCTCTTAATATTTAGATTTAATTTATTTATAGTTTTTTAATCTTTTAATTATTTTTATTGGTGCTTTAGTTATATAATTTAACTTGATTAATTTTATAACCTACTATTAATAGTCTTATATATTACTTAGTTTTAACATTTAGATTAACTTTAGGTATACTTCTATTTCTTTAAGGTGTTTTTTGCTTTTCTTAGTTGTTACAGATTATATTTGTGTTGTTCTTGGTTAATTTTTCTTAGTTTGTTTTCTTTTTGTATTTATATATTTTTCTTTATATTTCTTCCTTTCTCTTGGTTTCTTTCATCCTTTCTGTATGAACATGCATATGAGATATAGTTTTTCAAAAGATCTAAGTATTTTATCCTTCAATGGATTGCCTAGCCCATATTATTTACTCTATCAGATAGTTCAAATGATGGTTTTATACCTAATTTGAGATTAATTAATAGTAAATTAAAATAGTGATTAACATATTTAATTGAAGTATTTTTTATAAGTATCTTTCTTGTAGGTATGATCAATAATAGTGTTATGTTTGATTAATTTTATAAAATGGTTATAATCTTAATTTAAATTTAATATTGAATGTATTAATCTCCTAAACTTAAAAGACCCTTTTTCACATCTTAGGGTTGATTCTTAGCCATGGGTCCCTTACAATTATGTTGGTATTATTCCAATGTGACCTCTGTGATAGGCAAATATATTGATTCATTGACACATCATTTTTCACCATAAAAAAGATGGTCTCATCACTAATAAGTTTAAGGTGATCATCATGACAAGAAGGTAGATGATTTTTTTCATGGTGAACAACATCTTTTGGTAGACATAGGTTATGGGAAGAGGTTTTGTAATAATGGATGCAATGAAAAGATTTAGAAAATGTAAGAGAGAAGTTAGGTGTGCAAGGATAAAGTTCCTCTACCTTAAGTGTAGGAGGTAACCTAAGAGATGGTGGTTAATAAGGATTTGAGGTTACTTATCCTCTAAGATGGTTTATAGTGAATATGAGGTATGGGTAGGATCTAATATCCTATCTATAGTAGATATTAGAGTGTGAGTTATAGGGGAAACTATGGGTGTAACCAAAGAAGATTTTATGGGAGGATCCAAGGAGGAATATACACATGTGAGAAAATAAAAATCCAAAGAGGGGTAATAAGCGGAAGGTTAAGAAGAATTACTAGATATAATTAAATAGGGTTCTATAGGATAAATTATTAAAACATAGACTTGATAAGCAAAAAATATCAATAGGCATAAACTTAGAATTTGCATGAAACCAAAAACTCTATTGAATCTAATTGAATGAATAAAATGTTTACATAAGAGTATTTAAACAAAGATCAACTCTAAATTGGTATTGACATGCATAATTAAAAAATATAATTAAATTAAAATCCACCTAAAACACCTAAAACTAACTAACCAATGCAATTTTTTTTTAAATTATATTTTTAGTAACTTTTATCTTCTAATGATTTTTCAATCGTTATTTTTAAAAGTTTTTTATCCTAGATCAAATGGTCATAAAATTTTACATAGATCCTCCAAATAATAAATATACATTAACATACAAATTTTAACTCTAGTTCATATTTGGTTTCAAAAATATCTAATTTCTAAGATTTTAAAATTCTTGAAAAAAATACTAAAATGTAATTTTAGACTTTTAAATGATAACTTATGGCCCTATAAAAATATCAAAATTGATCCTAGGAACTTATATATCCTTTGAGGTAAATTATATTCTTTGATACCATCATTTTATCATAAGCGAGGTCTCAAATGGAGTTAAGGATCAAAAGTTATGGGATCTGGAAGTTTGGTCTCCACATCATTCTCCTCTGGTTAAAAATAACTCATCTCCTATAAGTTTCTTTGATTGAAACCCTACCATATTTAATTTTTAATATTTTTTAGTCCCTACTCTAAAAAACAAGTTTTGTATTCCTATTATAGTCCTTACCATTGTATGAAATACTATTATAACTCCCTTTCCTTGTGTGCATTGTTTTCTTATCCAAGACCTTCGTTATCATTTATTTCTTCTTCTTTGGTACTTATTAATACCAATCTATTTCTTCATCTTCATACACTTCATTATAATTTTAAGTAATTCATATGAATTTGGAACATTAAATATTGGAGATATATCAAAATACTATGGTAAACTCACCTCATAAGCATTTCCATTGATTTTATTCACAATTATGCAGAGTCCAATTTTCTTATAATTCAACTTGTTACATGTGTTTGATGGAAATATTTCTTTCCTCAAATATACCATCATTAAATATTCTTATTCAAATACATTTGACCTTTTTCTAACATCTATTGTAATTTTATATTTTTCATTCATTTCCTATAGTTTTGTCTTTATTTCTTCTTGTAATTATTGTATATGCTCTGCAAATGCTTATGGATCATCACCAACTCATTCCTCAATTGGTAACCATACCAAATATAAAACATTCATAGGATTTATCCCATAAATAATCTAAAATTGTAATATTCTTATTAATATGTTCACTAGAATATTATATGTAAACTCACCCTCTCATAAATATAAATCACATTTCTTGGGCTTCTCTCCAACTATACATCTCAACAAATTTATCAAGCTCATGTTTACAACTTCTATCTATCCATACATTTGTAGATGGTATGCACTACTGAATTGGATCTTAGTTCCCATATTCTTCCATAAATTCATCCAAAAATGACTTTAGAAATTTCATGTCCCTATCTAATGTAATGGTTTTTGGAGTACCATACAATCTCACAACATCATTAAAAAATAGTTTTGGAAATCTAGTGGAATTATTAGTTTTTTTACATGAAATAAAAAGAACTATCTTAGAAAACCTATCTACAATAACAAAAATAGAATCATTACCTCTTTGTGAGTTTGGCAATCACAACACAAAATGTAAATTCAAATCTATCCATGATCCTCTTGGAACTAGTAATTGCTTCTACAATATTGTATTTTATGTATATCATTTAACCATTTGACATATTCTACATATTGAAACATACCTTACCACATATTTCTTCATCTTTGGAAAAAACTACTTATCTTCCACCAAAGCTATTATCTTAGCCTTACCAAAAGTTCTAACCAAATGACCATAGTGTAAATCTCTTATGATATTATCTGTTAAAGACCCAACTAGAATGCATAATTGTTTCCCTTTGAAGAAATAAGCATCCTATATAAGATATTCATCATGAATAGTACCTATCTCACCTACTAATGGATTCCTAAACTAATCAATTATATTTCCAAGATATAGATCAATATCATATAATTCCTTAAAAACTTTAAATCCAATTACTTCACTCACCGTAGTAGTTAATATAACCACTCTCCTACTCAAAACAACTACCTGATTCTACTTTATTCATTTATAATTCCCCACAAAAGTATATCCCTACAAGAAAAATACCCACTTTTCATGTCTAATATTTAACTTCTTTTGAGAGTTCACATACTTTAAGGCCTCATGATCTATAAATAGGATAAACTCCTTAGGCACCAAATAATGGCTCCAATATTCTAATGCTTATACAATGGCTTAAAATTCAAGGTCATATGTAGAATATTTATATCTTTCCTCATTTAAATATGTTATTGGCTTTATTTCTTGACTCAACACCGCACCGATTCTCACATGTGAAGTACCACGATCCACTTCAAACACTTTGTTAAAATTAGGTAATGCTAAAATAGGTTTTTTTGTAATCTTATTATTTAATAATTGAAAACTTTATGTTGTTTCCCTTATCCACATAAATTATTTTCCTCTCATACAATTTTTTATTGTTGCAACAAGACTATTAAATTTATTAAGTAACTTTCTATAAAAAATGTTAAACCATGGAAACTTATTACCTTTGTGATACTTTTTGGAATACACCACTCAAAAATTGCCTTTACCTATTCTTCATCCATTCTAATAGCATATGTTGAAAATACAAATATAGAAAATACTAAACTATCTTGCATGAATCTTCACTTCTTCAAATTTACATAGATCTTCTCTTTTCTTAACAATTCTAATACCATTATCAAAATATCAAAATAAACCACCACAAACTTACCATTGTGTTCTCATAGCACTATGTTCATCACCCTCATAAATGTGTTGGGTGTTTTACTCATATAAAATGTCACTTAAGTGTAATGAGTGTCAATTGGGACAACCCATCCTTAGCATATCTCTAGACCTATCTTAAGGCCTCTTTATACACTTATTTAGCTTTTGTGTGAGTAATTACACATCCCTAGACATCTCAAAATTAGTCTTGAACTCTTCCTTAGGGATATAGGCCCCTAGTGCCTTAGGTTCTACCACTTATAAACTAGCATTGTACTTTGGATACTAGTGCCTTGTGTTAGTGTCCCACTTTACATGCTATTGTCCTTTACCAAATTTCAATCCCAACGGATATATTTTGAATTCCTAATACACCTAGGGTTGGACTATACCTATTTCAAACCCAACACAAACACCAAATTAATATAAATACATGATTTGTAGTGATTTATCTATTAGATAGAAATCAGATACAAAAATACATAAACAAGATTAGAACAAGTTATCTACAATTAAGGTTATTGATCCTAATTCTACCTTCAACATACAATCATCTACATCCATCCCAAGCCCAAAATACATAGATTTGAAGTCTCAATCCTCACTCAAAGCACTCTAGTCAACACTCATACTAGAATTCACTTGAACATGCACCAATCATTTCGACAGGATAACTTCATCAGGCTTGACCCCTCCTCAAAGTATTGGTATGATGGCAAATCTCAACACAGTGGGGTGCTGAGGATGTTTAACCTACCTAGATAACATCACACTTTTGATACTCTTCCATTCGAATGCCCTAACAACATAGAGGTCTAGGGTTTGCTCACAAATTAGTCTAAAACAGTACACACACAATGAATCAAAGATCATCCACATAGGTACATGCAAGCCAGACTTAGTCAGAGGTGCACCCAAAAGATTCTATAGCTCCTATATAAAGGCCATTAGCATTGAAAGTATGACACTAGCACCCAATTACTACTATCCAAGGTACATAACTATTATTTAGGAGGGTTTTTAACACTTGGACCCTATTTTCAACACTCAAAATTGCTTTCACACCAATTTTTAGCCTTTAGGTCATGTCTTAATGAGTTTTTAGCTAGATACTTATTTGTGTCATTCATTACCATTTTAATAAATATAAAATTAGGTCAATTCTTGCAAAAATTAGTTATTTTATATTTATACCTTGATTTATTATATGTATACCCTTTAATAATTTAAGGTTTAAACTCCAAAAACCCTTAAAAGTTAAATCAAGTGCATTAGATAACCCAAATGGACTCACCATCCACTCATAATCCATATCTAGTCTTGAAATTTATTTTCCCCTCATCTCCTTCATGGATTTGAATATGATAATAGCGACTCCTTACATCAATTTCAATAAAGTGTTTTTCTCCTGTAAGAACATCCATCATATCATCTAAATGAGGTATAGTAAAACTATATTTGATGGTAATTTATTGATTTCTCTATTATCCATACACATCCTCCACCCTCCCTATTTATTTGGAATTAACAATGCAGGTTTTACACATGGACTCATGCTCTCTGTTACTACCCCATTTCTCACCAATTCAATAATATGTTTATTCAATTATTCATGTTCTATTAGACTCATCCTATATGTTTCTTGATTGGGTAGAGTTTATCTTGGAATCAAATTAATATGATGTTGAATGGCTCTCTTTGGTGGTAAACCATTTAGTAGATTAGTAGGTATAACATCTTCATATTATTTCAATAATATTTTTTGTTTCTATTAGTATTTAAACCACTTTTATTTCTTATTTATTTGTCATTAATGTATAACAACAATGTATCAACTTCATGTATTTGATAAATTATTTTATGGACAACATGATTTCAGGCTATCTTTATTATTTAAGAGGTAATAAAACTACCTTCCTACCACCTTTCCAAAAAATATGTGTTCTTTTCTCCATCATGAGTTGCTTTTCTATCAAACTGGCATGGCCTTCCCAATAACACATGGCATTATCTATTGGTATAGCATCACATAATATTTCATCCTTGTAATTTTTTCCTATAGAAAACTTGATTAATCACATTTTATCTACTATAACTTCATTCCCTTTCTTGAACCATGAAATATGATAAGGATAATGATATTTTTGACATTGCAAACCTAGTTTCTCAATCATGTCCTTAAAAACCACATTTTCATAACTACCACCATCTATAATTACTTTGCACATCTTACCTCTTAAAGTACACCTTTTTATAAAAATGTTTGTTCATAACCATGCATCACCTCCTTTCTTATTATACACCTATGATTTCCTTAAAGCAATCATTTTTCTCCTCGTCACGATATTTTCTCCAATATCTATTGCTACAACTTTAATATTTTTTTGTTCTTTCTCAGCTTGAAGTAAATATACTCTTGGTCAATCCTCTTGCATCCTTTCTTATTTTTTATAATTTGGACACTCAAATGATACATGGTCTCATTATCTACATCTTTAACTAACATAATACCTACACTAATTTTGAAACCAACCTCTAGCACCACCATAGTATCATCCTCTTTAAAATCCTCTTCCTCTTTGTTTGTATTGAAAACCATGTCTATTATCTTCTATCCTTTTTACACCATGTTATTATTTTCCTCTATTGGGATTAAACCCACCTCTAATGGTATTCAACCCACCTCATCCCTTTACTATAGCGTATTATCCTCTTCTTGGCCCGATATCATATGATATTCTAAAAATTTGTTCATTTTGTTTTTCTTCTACTTTCAAAGATAATTCATAAGCCTCCTCCATGAAAAGTATTTTATGCATGCTCAATTCACCTTAAATGGAAAACTTCAAACCATTTACATACCTTGAAATCATCTATTCTTTAATTCTGTCATGCTCCA